>JANHGN010008480.1:0-17631 GCA_024605025.1 Megaceryle maxima | reverse complement strand
GGGAATAAAAATCTCACAGTACCTCTTCCATGCTCACATTCTTTCCTCATTTTATTGTGCTTTGCAAATGCCTTATACATCAGCTGTAGTCGTTGATAGGTCTGTGTAAAGTATGGGAGATGGGATTTAAAAAAAAAAACAGCCCAAATTAAAAAACAAACAAACCACCACCACAACAAAAAAAACCAAACCAAACCAAACAAATCAAAAAAACCAACCCAACACAATCCAGATGACTAAAACATCAGGAATCACAGATCAGCAAGTTTTTCCCTTTCACAGTTTATAGCAATTTTAGATAGAATAAAATGGAGGAACCTGAAAGGTACATTAGAACCTCTCTCAAACTCTTTCTCTCAAATCCAAATTACTTTTTCAGGAGAACTTGCTCATTTGTTTCCTATACCTGTGTTCTGTTTCTCAAATCATTTTTGAACCAAACAATATTCTACACCTCATGCTCTTTCCGAAACAAAGTGAAACAAGGGAAAGCAGCCACTGTGAACTTCAGTAATCAAATTTAAAAATTTCCTACAATGTCACCTATTTAGAAGCACACCAGCTTTTAGCAGGTGCCATTACACTTACATGATTTACTATGCCCTGAACTGGTAAGGGCATTGAACTAGATGATCATTGTAAGTCCCATTTAATTGAAATATTTTATTCTGTTCTATCACTTTTCATGATAAAACAAAAAACAAAACAAAACAAACAAACAAACAACAAACAAACAAAAAAACCAAAACCACAAACTGGTGATACAAAAGCAGAAAACAAAAATCCTTATTAAAATATATGCAGACTCCAACTGTGTTCCCAAATTTTCTCTGCTGACTGAAATATTAATTCCATGACAGTAGCTCTGCCCAACATCATGTTTTTTGCAATTTTATATTGAAACATACATATTAAAACCAGAGAGAACAGAATACAAATAACATGTTTTAGTAAAGCAGGCCTAGAAAATCATCTCTGGGTACCCAAGATCTTGACTTCTAAGACCTTGTATCTTACTAGTTCTTTTATTTAAGAAGCACCCATTATCCTTTTATTTAATACATGAAAGGCTGTAGCAGAGAATATGAAACAAGGGCAGCAGCCACTCAATTTGGTTAAAAATCAAGTTACTAAAGCTCACAAGGGACAAAAGAAAAGTTGAGACAAAAGGGATTTTTACATAGTACCTAACTTCAGGTATTTTCTGGTACCTTAAAAGTAGACTTTTAAGCATCCTAATTTCAATACCACTGAACAGATTCAGTGCCTTTTTTTAAGCCCCGAGAGTTCATCATAAAGGGCGGGGGGGAATCATTGCAATAAGAAGATATTTAGAGATGCTATTTAAAATTACAAAGAAAGAAAAAGGCTACAGCTAGTGCTGGAAGTAACAAATCTCTATGTGTATTACCACAGAAACCTGATAATTGGTTAGAAGATAATTGAAGAGCAGAGAAATAACAGGAATCCATATTTGCAATAAGAAAGCAGATTTGAGTAATAGCCAGAAAATTGAGTTTTAAAGCTGCAGCACATGCCGAAAGAATCCAGTAAAGGCCAGGAAAATATGCTCTTGAAGACTGTAATTATCAATTGCACATACTTCCTGATAGCCACATTTCTGTATGTTTCTCAGATGCATTAATACAGAGTCTTTGAATTTCCTAAAGATACACAGCCCTTTGTCTCCAAAAAACCTTCCTTCATTTCTCGGGCTCTGACAAAAGTGCAAAGGGGACAACTGAAAAAGCTTTAGTACAGCTCTCACTTGGCAAGAAAGGCATAACATGATTTGCCAGTCAGGCACCAGAGGGTAGCTGCTGGGAAAAGTGCACCATTCAAACTCTGGAATACATCTCCCTGTTGCCACCAGGACACACAGAGATTTCAATTTTCTCTCAGACTCAATTATTAGATCAACATTTCCTGATTTCACATAAAAATTAAAACAGCTGAACCACACCACAGCAGAAAACAATGGTTCCAACTCAGTTACTTTTTGAGGTATGGAAAAAAAAAAAAGTAAATAAACAGTCTGAATGTAACTCAAGACACTTATATACTTGAAATCAAAAGGTAAATAGGATAGAAAACCAAACAAGCCCACACAACAGCCCACTTCAGTCACAATGACCAGAGCCAGACTTCAAGCAACCCAACATTTGAAATCTGTCTCGCTGGAAACAGGCCAACCCTCAATAATGAAAAAAGTGAGTTTTAAGCAGTTCAAATAACAGGCCTTCTAAACAGGGTGATTAAAGTAGGATTTGAGTATTTACACCATCAGAAGGATCCAGCATGGACTTGCACCATTCCACTGCCTCCACAGTACATGGTCTTATGGTCTCTGTGCGGCCATGATAGAAACGCCTGGTCATTGCAGTTTCATAACAGCAGCCTGGGCTAAGAAGAATAGGGAAAAGGGTCTCATTAACCTAACAAAACTAATTGCTTTCTCAAGGGGAAAAAAAAGGTCCTGCCAAGTATTTCAGACATCTAGCTCACTTATAAACATCAGTAAGCCACCAATTTTCTTTAATTTGTGTGTCTGAAAAAGAGCCATAAAGGAACTCGATGAGCTTTTAAGAAACAGGTGACTGAAAAAGTGCCCATTCTATAGTCACACCTTGAAAAGACTGGGTTGTCATGGCTATTTTCTGCAGAATGTACATCTACCAGCCTCTAGATAAGCTGAAATTATGCAGGTTTTAGTTTCAATATGTATTTGCATTAAATAAATAAAATTAAAAAAAAAATCCAGTGTACAAAACCTCAAAAAATTGAAGAGACACACTTGAAATAAGCAGTGCGTCCCAATGCATTTATAAGGCTCAAATCCTTCTTTGTTGCATAATGACACCCATTCAGCTTTTACCTGGAGCATCTCCAGCCCTACAACAGTCCAGAATTTCATACACAGCTGTACTGAAACATACTTGTGTGTTTAGAACAGAACTAACAGGCTCTTTCACTCAGAAAATTCATTTATTCCAGTGTTCAGCAAACAGATATCTACCAGCCTTTATGATAAAAAACATATCTCCAGTGACTAAGCATAATGCTCACATGAAGAAATGCACACCCATACACACACACCCCTTTTTCTGAAGCAAGAAATACTCGCCAGGTCAGTGATGCCTCATATAAGCCATAATCTCTACTAGTTAGCAAACAGGAATTTGGGAACACTAACACCAGGAAGAATGCTGCCTTGTACCCATATTAC
Source organism: Megaceryle maxima (assembly GCA_024605025.1). Lineage (NCBI taxonomy): Eukaryota > Metazoa > Chordata > Aves > Coraciiformes > Cerylidae > Megaceryle > Megaceryle maxima. The sequence continues at coordinate 14,405 of JANHGN010008480.1, read as the reverse complement.
AACCTAAAATGAAACACCCAAAAATGTAGAGCTAAGCATTTGTTGGGTAACTATCCATATCTCTATTATTCTGCCCAAATCTTCTATCTAATATTGGTAAAGAAAGTGAGATGCTGAGGTTTGCGAGGCTCTTTACATACGTGGAAGACTAAATTGTTTGAGCTAGAACAGAACTGTGTACAGCGACTACTTTTCAGCTCAGTCTCTTCTAACTACCTGCATCTTTTGAAGTTAACATCACGTCTTCACAGTGTCTGTGAAGACACTTCAATGTTTAGAGTACTACAAAAGATTGACGTGCAGATCAATGTCACTGCTGGATCTTGTGCACCACGTTGGGGGTGCAGAAAGTAAAAGGCTGCACCTGCAGGGAGAAGCAGCCAGGACAGGTGACCCCAAACTGACCAGCAAGGGATTCCATCTCATGTATGTCATGTTCAGTATAAAGCTAAGGGATCATGAAGGTCAAGCTCTCATCTTCAAAAGGAGGACTCTGTCCACTCTGCCTTCAATCCCAATCCATGAGTTCCTGAATCCAGTTCTAGAATCCAGCTCCTGAATCTGGTTCCCACTGCCACTGGGCCCAGACTGGGACTTCCCCAGTGCCTGCTCCACAGCATCAGTGGTGACAGGGATGTAATTGCCATCAGGAGGGCTGAGTTCAATAATGATTCTTTATATTTTCCAGTTTATTATTATTACTTTCATTAAAGCTGTTCTAGTTCCCCTTTCTAATGGCTAAGTTTCTCTCCCTTATTCCCCTTTGGGGAGGGAGAGGGGTTAACAGAGTGTCAGTTACAGGTCTAGCAGATGGCCCTGGCCCTACACTGTGACACCAACCATGGCTGTCACTCACTACAGATAAACCTTCCCCACCTGAGCAACTATTTGACATTAAAGAATTCTGACCCATTCCACATTTGGTGTGTATCCAAATATTTATTTTGTAGAACCCAAATCCACATTTTCATGGACTGTCTTCTGCCCTGCATTCCACAGTATGTACATGAATGATCCCTATAGGCACAAGGACACAATTCTTCTGAAGCCAAAAGCACAAGCCCCATTGATTTCAATAGTGCAAAATAAGGCCATGTGCAACTGTCACTCACAAAAAACCCCACAAACAAACAAACAAACAAAAAAACCCCAACACCCAAACATGCCCCTTCATTCTTATATTACCACAGCAAATTACACACTGGCATTGCAAGGCTGCTACATTGTCTCCAGATCCATCTCCTTTCTCAAGAAACTAGTTTTTTATTCCTAATCTGGGTATGAGATTTTCTTACCGTCCATGGCATTTGTAAAAAGCAAGCTGAAGGGCAAGCTGCACAAATGTATCAGGATGAAGTTTCTTTGTTCTAATCAATTCTTTGCCAAAGGATGTGAAAGCATAATTCACTAGCTGCAAGTCAGATACCTGTCATACCAAAGGAAGAAAAGCCACAGAAGTCAAGAAATGCCACAACTTGGTCCACTTCAAACAAAAACACAATGAATCCAACCAACAATGTAACAAATTGAACCAATAACAAATTCATCCCCGTTCTCCAGCATAAAGACCAGCTAAACCCATGTAAACAGAATGAAAAATATACAAGTATCGGTGACAATTAAGAGAAGCAGCAAGAAGTTCCACCTTTTGGTAATACCATTCTTTAGTACGTTCAATTGCATTTATAAGTTTTTGATCCACTGTGAATACAAGTTCCTCTGGCCATGGAATATCCCTCACTTTTTCTGATCCCTGGGAGGATGCAGAGAGAGAGGGAAAGAAAAAAAAAGTTATCCATAAGAAAGGATATATTAACTAATAAACTTGAAAGTTTAAAGGATAGATACCTTCCATTTTCCCTCGTTTTCAACAATCTTCTTTTCAATGTAAGATAACATGGTAATTAAAGCCATGGCATCAAAAGGAGAATGCTAGAATCATATCAGACAGGTATCGTGTTATTTGCGTAACTCTAAGAAGATCAAATTGCATTTTTCCCCTACCCTATTATTTTTCCTGCAGACCAGCAGCTTTACCACACAGCATTAGACTTGCTTTTCTAGTTCGACAACACACACAGAAGTATTGTAAGTCCACCCACTGTTTTGACTACTCTGCAGCCACAGATGGAGGCACAATGTACCACTGCTGTGGAAAAGCAGATTTCAGGCAGCATGCAGGCTCTTCTGACCATTCAATAACAATGTTTAAAACATCAGAGATTAAAACACATAGTTACATCGTACAAAGTTAATTTTAAGCTTTCTTATGCAATATATTTTTTGTCTTTGGAACTCTTTTATTACTTTTAGAGATAGATTATGATTTCAGATCTTATGTTCTTAATTCAAGTATGGTGTAATACTAAATATGTGAAAGCAGACTGCTTTTGGAAACTTGACAGACAAGGTGTCTGGTTAAACAAGGCTATACTAAAGAGGAACGCATTAAACTTTTAATATAATACTCTAAAAGGGAAAACTTAGTTAATAAAGACTTGAAAGTTTCGTAAGGGGGAAGGAGGGGAAATCAACTTACATCACAAAATGCAGCACAGAGTCCATTGGAAAAGAATATTCCATTGTAGGACTTATCTCCCCAACGTACTGTCGGATCACCTATGAGCCCCAGCCTCATAACCTAAAGCAAAAGTTACACACTGTGGGTTTTAAAAAACAGTGAGCACACTGCCAACTTCTGTCAGCTAAACCAAGCCTAGATTAAGATAGTAAGACATCCCTGAGACAGAAGACATTTTCATCCAGTTGAAGATGAAACATAATTATAAGCCTAAGTTATTAATTTAAAGAGTGCTAAGAAGTTGATGACTGTATTTTTGACAACCCTGAAGGCTAAAAGATTATGAAGGTAGATTTCAGCCATTCCTACTTCAAACATCCTAACGTTTCAAACTATTTAAGCATTCCTATGGATCAACAAGAAGCATTACTTGCATATTTATCTGCTTCATTTTCTCTCTTCTGAAACAGCAAGAAGTACTTGACATGTATGCAGAACAAAATTTTATATAAAGAACAACCAATTTTATATAAAGAAAATCAGATATGAATTATAAGAAATCCTTAGCTACCTCAGAATAGTCCTCAGGAGTTGCGTGGGGACTAGAATCATCAAGGCAGACCACAAACAAACTTCTCTGAATTTTTTCCAGAAGTGTTAAATTCCTTGGATCAAGATGAATCAAATATTCGCGTAACTAGAAAGCATAAAAAGACAAAGCTAAGTGAAATGATGTATTGTCAATGACCACAATGATTTTCTCAGGAATCAGCTCTTGGAAGTATTCCCACCTCTGCCCATTTTGTCCTTTCACTGCTTGTTAGGGCTGCCAGTCCTGGTCCATCTGGTTCACTATGGCATCTTTTCTGGATATATGTAAGTTGCCTTTAAGAAGATTTGAAAAAGTGAAGTTAACAAAGAAAATATGGAAAGAAAATAAAAGTCAGCCTTTTTATCTCCCTTTTTTTCAAAGCTGGAATTTTGGTTCCACATTCACAAGCTAATATGAATTTTCAGGAAGTGTAAATCAGCTCCCTCAGACTCCAAGGGCAGTTGAAGATCTGCTCTGTTTTCAGTCACCAACGGTTAATTCAAGTTCCAGCTACCACACCAGTACAAACCTACACATAAACAACACTGGTCCTGAAGTCTTGCTATGCAATTAATTTAAAAATAGCTTTAAGACTTCAGGCAGTGCAGATCAAACTCTCCCAAGCAGCAGACATCTACAGTACTGCAGCTTTGCAGCTTTTATAGCAATTAATCAGGTACAAGAGCAAAACTTCGACTCAAGATAAACCCTGAAATTCAAACCAAAACAGCGGCTACAGTCCATCCTCATTGCAGTTACTGAACTACACAAGAATACTTCTCTTCCTACCTTTTTCTTGCATTTTGCCTCTGAAGAACTATTAACAGAGTGCTAAGTTTTTAGACTACAAATTCAGTTTTTTACATGCTGTGACAGGTGTTAAAGACAAGTCCAAAAATTACAGGCATTTAATTGGGCTTGTCCTTTGTTTTGCACTCTTGCCCATTAAACTTCACTACTCATCATGAGTTACATATATGTCAAAAATATGACACCCATTATAAGGATATAATAAACAAACAAACCAACCAACCACAAGAATACCCCACCAAACCAAAACCAACCTGCCCTTTCTACAGACCACAGAAAGCTTTAGGGATTTTTTTTTTTTTTCCTTTATTCCTGGCATTAATTTCCTTGTTACTTGCTTGATCTAACAGGTACAACTACAGAAATTAGAAATACATACTTTGAAATATCCCAAGTAGTAAAGCACCAGACTTTCAAAGAAAATTGACTAGTTTTTGTCTTGCCTGAGGAATATGGCCATCCACCTTTTAGCCAATTTTAATTGCAAATTTTCTTGTTGTGCTCTATAAGCAGCACTTCGACAAATGCAGTAATTCCCTTACAAGCCCTCTTTATTAAGCAGATGCATAGAGATCCTAAATCGTTCCCAAGAGACTTATGCTGAAACTACCTCTTTATGTGACACCAGCATTTGACCAATGCCACAACTGTATCGAGTTTGAAAAGCCAGCACCTCCACATGCTACTGGGACTTTGGAGATCCAGCACAGAATAACTTTAAACATAGGCAATTGCACTAGTATTGAAATTTAGTATTTAAGGAATCAAATTCTCTCTCTTTTCCTTTGAAGCAGCTTAGGAATAAGGAAACAGCCATGAACATGGCTGGCTGTCACAGGCCTGGCATAAAGACAAATCCAGGTGAAATGCTGCAGTACTGCTCTGTAGCTAGCAGGAGGTCTTACAGCGCATACTACAATTTTGGACCCTGCTGCACTCAGCAACACGAATTCCAGCCCCTCTATGCTTGAGAAAACTGACCACAAGTGTATTAGTAAATTTGCATCATCATGACAGTGCTATTTCATCTTTGATAATGACTAAGTAGCAGTGAGACAACTATTAATGTGGCCTGGTCCCAAAAGGAATATTACTTATAATCCTAGTAATTCCATGGCAAGAAACTTCACGTGTAAATGATGTTTCCTACTGAAATACCTCCATTCAGCCCTTTTGTGGGATATTCTATGGCTGTATTACAACAGTACATGATCCTCATGCTTTGTGGCAAGAAGCTGACATCCACTAAACAAGAATTTACTCACTTCTGAACCCTCAGCTAGAGAAGCTGCTGCATCTCTCACACCTAATTCTTTGGAATGAAGGGGATAGTAAAAGAAAGAGTCTCTTTGGCATGTAGCTTAAACAGGACAGCTCATTTGAAACGAGGTAGTTTGAAAACCTGAAAATCTCTGGAGGAGTCACTATATTGCCTTCATGTACAGCATCAAATGCAAACACTCGACCTCGACACAGGACTATTAAGTGAGATGGGCATTCGCCTTCAGTTTCTGAAATGAAACATAATCAAAACAAGAAAATCCCACCGTGAGCGTGAGTGACAGATACAGAAAAAACACTCAGCACGTCCTACAGACCTATTATATGTTCAAAATGAGGCAGATTTCATACAGTTAAAAACAAGAAAGAAGAAAAAAAGAGTAACTTCTGAAGTTCAATTGCATGAGCTTATTGCAAATTTTGAAGACACTTTTAAAACCATCAGAGAAAATATACAGAAGTACATAATTTTCAGTGGTATTAACTACATTAAGTCACTGTCATTACCTAGTAGAAACTGTCACTTATTTGGGTATCTTGAAGGCAGAACACCCTCTGCCAAAATGAGTGTTGCTTGCTGCAGCTGATCTAGCAACATTTCTCTCTTGCAGAGAGTTTTCTTTGCTTTTAAGAGGGATGAATATAAGCAAGCCTGCTGCTTAAGACACTTTGCAAATGATTGAGTCCTTCAATTGCCAGTGTTTATGTGACCAGATTTAGTTACGCAGCTCAAGATCTGCGATGCGCTACCATGTCAATCAGACCTGACAGGCACATGCAAACCTGTAAAAACAAAGCACTGACACACCAATGTGGCCACTACAGAGAAAAACAGATGGTACTGGCCACAGCAGGCCAGGAACAATTGCATAGCAGTGCTTTATTGAATCCATATATCCGGAAATAAGACTAAATAAAGTTGGAAGAGATTCTGACAAAAACCACTTTAAAACCCCAGGAAATATGGCTACATTTTATAATACACAGCATCCATGCACATTTATAACACTTGGAATTTGTCTTTTTTCGGTTCTTAATACTGGCACACTTAATGGATGTTACCAGCCTGATGCCTATAATTTGAAGCAAAGCTTTCTTTTAATCTTATTTAGTAAAGACTAAATATTGGACCAAAAAGGGCACTCTTAGATTAGAGATCTTTTTTGTTACCTTACGTAAGCACTCAACAACCAGTATTTGATTTAGTGCTTGAGGAAGCAAATATTTTATGGTTAAAATGACCACTTAATTTGCCTATTAATACAAAATCATTTGCTTGTATCAACCTCTGATTTGTTTACCAGTTTTAAAGTAACTGCCAAGTGAGTCTCTGGTAACTCCAGGAATTTTGCAAGTGCAGAAGAGCATTCGAAATTGGTTCATGTCCAGAACATCATTCCTAGATCTCTCTATAGCCACCTTCTCTCTGTAGGAGATAAATACACCAAAATTAAACAAGAAAGATGATAATTATGCAGGTAAATCAAGGTAAGATAAACCCATCTTTTACTGCAAAGAACATGGGCCAACAAGCATAAACATATTTTTGCAACTAAAGTACACATAAATCATTAATATTTAAAATCAGTTCTTTTTTTCTGGAAGTCTTACACTCGTAGTAGATCCCAGTAATTCAGGGTGTGCCATATATTTACACATGCTCTTTCTATCTGAGTACCCTCTTTTTTTGGCCAGTAGTGTTCAATATAGGGACCAGGGCCTCCCATATTACAGTGTATTTGCGTTGAAATGCGAAGATCAAGATAAGCCACATTCAGCCACCAGTCCTCCAGCTGAAAATGAAAAATGCTTAGCATCAGAATTAAGTTTTATCCATTAATTTTTTAATAATCACCTGATTGATCAATTGCCTGGTTTTTTTACTACTTGAGATTTTTTTGTTGCTGTTGTTGTGTTTGGTTTTGTTGTTTTGTTTGGGTTTTTTTTTTGTTATTCAGAGGGGTTTTTTAATATTCTAAATAGTGGTTGCTATATAACAGAAAGCGGGACAACAGTTCAAAACTAACTGCTGAGGGTAATGACACATGTAGCTCTTCTATTTTTAAGCTTGAAATAGAATTCAGTACTGCTTAAGACCATTAAACTATAAATTACGATGCAGAGTTCTTCCCTGATATTCATCATCTTAAACTCCTGTAGATGTCAGCTGTGGCTGCAGCATATATCAGACAGATTACTGCATGAAGAATGGAAGGAAAGGAGGTTTGTGATAAGGAAGAATCTGGGCCAGATAGTTGATCATGAATTTTTTGTGTAATCATCTAAGAATTTCCACTCCAGGTGCATCATGTTAAGATTTACAAAGTTCTCATGAATTCCACTTGGTAAGGACCCCCCTTATATCACTTTCTCTGTGGAAAGTCAGTTTTAAAATGCTACCACACAGTTTTCTTCAGGAAAGAGAGGAGACCAAACTCTGAATTCCTTTTTTTTTTTTTTTTTTTGGGCAGGGTGGAGATAAGGGAGAAGAAGAGACAGACGGCAGGCAAAGCATTTGAGTTAGGGAGTTCTCTTAGCCACTCAACTGTGAAAACAACTGATCACGTGTGTATAAGTGAATGTGTTCACATCCACAGGCCAAGTGGAAGATATAAGGAAGATCCTAAGACTAAAAAAAAAGCTAAATGACTCTCTAAATAACATCCTGAACAACCAATTTTCCATAAATTCAATTATTATTTCTTACATATCTAAATACCTACCCAATTCCTTCTTGTTTTAGCTCTTTCCAGTAATTTCTGATGCAACTCTTTCCCAATCCCATTTTCAAATTTTTTAACTATATCCTCAGTTCTTTGATATTCTTCTTGATTTAGAAATGGCTTCACTGTAAGAAGGAAATGTTTTTATTTTAAAGACAACTGTATACTGAGATTTAATCCAAGATTCAGATATCCACAGACAAGAGCACAGATGAAATTATTCAGTATTTATTTTTATAAAACAAGTCCATAAATGTATAAGATATAAATACATACCTTAAAATAAGATATAAATACATACCTTAAAATAAATACTGATGTTAGCAGATGAAAGCAATTGCTTAAAACCTAAAATACCCAACAGATAACTAAATCAAATATATTTAAAACTGTAGCTGGAAGTACCATGGAGTTCTGCAACTCCATCAGCTGCCACAGAACTCAGAATTATATTTAATAATTATATTTAGAGGAGCTTTGATTGTAAATAAATGCACCAAGAGCCATATATGTCTGTCACTCTACTGCACCAACCATAAGCTACTCACCTTTATCTTCCATTCATAATCTACAAGCACCTTGTCCATTAATTCCCATTCACTGTCCCCAGGTTATGCCTACCTTTGAATGACACTGGTGGCAGTTACTACTACTCAATTCTTATAGTTTAAAATACTTTTGGATTTCTCTCAGATCACCTGCCACAGAGGCTAAAGTTCTCTGTAAACATTTGCAAAACTTGTCATTATTCTCATGTAAAACTCTCCTTTTTACCATGAAATCTATGGTCAGTAACAGGCACTGCTGATGTCACTTTCCATACAGGCACATCTCAGTGTCCTCTTCTACTCATATTATGTAAAATTTGTTTTCTATTATATCTATACCTAGATTGTGAACTCGGTGGCAAACAGAAGCGGGGGGAAGGACAGCAGGGATAGGACACAGTGTGTGTTTCCATTGATTCAATGCCTACCCAGTCTGGTCTGATTCATTTTTGAGGCTGCCGGACACTACTGACAGTTAATTTCTTGCCTGCCTTGCTAGTGCTAACCCTGGGATCTACTTAACAGCTGTTGAGAAACAAGGAAGGACACTTGTTTAATTTTTAGTAATTGTGTATCTTGATCATCTCTCATCTACCTTCTATGAGTAACAACTGAGTTTCAGCTGGACAAGGTCTCAAATACTTACCTATGCTCGTAGAATTAAAATCTTAGTTCCTCACAATTGTGTCTCACTGCAATTATGACTTCTTGCCTGCAATCTTTCTTCTTATTTCTTCACAAATCTAGAGATCATCTAGTCTAACATCACACCTCAGCAGGTAAACCTCTACAACCTGCCTGGCAGCAACCTGTTTCAGTGCTTGACCACCCCCGCAATAGTTTTCTTACATTTAAAAGGAATTTCTTCTATTTCAGTTGGTACCCATCACCTCTTGTTCTGTCACTAGATAGATACCACTGTGATGTCTGGCTCCACCTTCTTTGCTCCTCCCCAACGAGTATTTACATATTGCAAGGTTCCCCCCTACAGCCTTTTCTTCCCCAGGCTGAACAGTCCCAGCTCCCTTGGTCTCTTCTCATGTATCAGATAATCGAAGCCCTTAATTGCCCTCAGGGCCCTTTGCTGGGCTCACTTTATGTCCATTTCTTGCTTGTACTGGGGAACCCAGGAATGGATACAGCGCTCCAGAAGTGCCCACCCCCAGGAGCAGAGGGGAAGGATTATCTCTCTCCCTCTTTGTCTGCTGGCAGTGCTCCTAATGGAGCCCTGAAGGCTGCTGGACTGCCATGCTGCAAGTGCACATTGCTGGCTCATGTACAACTTCATGTCCACCAGGACCCCAGGAGCTTTTTTGCAAAGCTGCTTTCCAGTCAGTTGGCCCCAGCTGTTGCGGGGAGTTATCCCTCCCTGAGCACATAACTTGGCATTTCTGTGATTCTCTTTGCTGAACTTCATAAGACTCCTGTCAGCCTGTTCCTCCAGCTCGTCAAGCTCCCTCTGATGACAGTACAATCACCTGGTGTATAAGCCACTCCTTCCAGCTTCATCATTTGCAAACTCAGAGTGCACTCTATCCCATCATCCAGGTTATTAATAAAGATGTTTAAATGTTTAATGTTTAAACATTACTGGGCCCCTAGGTACACCATCAGAGGCTGACCTACATCCGGAATACATGCTGCTGATCACAAAGCTTTGGGCCCAGCTGCTGAGACATTTTTCACTCTACTTGACTGTGTCCTAAATCATGGGCACATGAACAGGTTTTTCATGGTCAATCTGTTCAAGCATTCCCTATGCTGATCCTCTTCCGCCAGGGCTATGTCCTCCTTGTTCCTTTTCAAAATAATAGAATTTTTATCCTAATCATAAAAGGAATTTCAGTATTTTGCACTACCTGTCTTAAGATCCATTTTCAGCTACATCCTGGCCTCCTTATGCTACTCCACAACAGTATAATGCAAATCCTAGTGGTAGTTCTCCTATTTCACAGGACAAATACGGAGAGTAAAAGCCAAATACTAACTACAAATGTGTTTTTAAATGCATGTGGACCTTAGGCAGCAAGGCAGAACATCTACTTTCAAGCATTATTATACAGTACTTGTATTTAAATTGCACCAGGATCTCCTTAAATTCCACTGCAATACCACCAGGCACCAGATTAGAAAGGTACCAGCATTCCACCTACACCTTTGCTACATATGAACATTCAGGCAGCACCTAACATATCTAGACCGTATCTAGATGCAACTTGAATTGCACCACCATCAGCTGCAAACACAGAATAAAAACATACATATATATAAAAATAATAGCAACTGGGCCATCCACCTATACTATTTAGCAGTGTACAGTATTCACACAGGAAATCTGGAGTTGAAAGCTTTCCCAGACTGAGGATAGACCAACACTCGGGCTTCCCCACAAGTGACCTTATTACCACAAAGTGCCATAAGAGAGCATGATTGTCCTCTGTCATTCAAGTTACAAAGTCATTACAGAGTGATATGCATACAAGAAAATAATGGGTTCTGGTGTCTATTCATAGAATTGTTCTGGTTGGAAAAGACCTTTAAGAACATCAAGTCCAACTGTTAAAGGGGTGATTAAGACTACTAGGGGACTGAACACATGAGGAGATGAGGCTGAGAACAGAGTTTGTTCAGCTTAAGAAGAAAAGGTAAAGGGAAGGCCTTGCTGCACTCTGTAACAGCCAAATTTCCATTTGGAAACATAGTGAAGATAGAGCACAGTTCCTCTCAGAGGTGCAAAGAGAGAGAATGAGAGAAAATGCACTCAAATTGGGAAACAGGGAATTTCTGATGAGGAAAATGTCAAGATTTGGGTTTCTTTTTTTTGTCACTGTTGCTGGTTTGTTTTTTCTTCCCCCTTCCACAATCATGAGGGTGATCAGACACCATAATAGGTTGCTCAGAGAGGCTGTGGACTTGCCATCCTTGCAGAGATGCAAAACCCATGTAAGCAAGGCCTGAGCAACTTGCTGTATTTGGAGTAGCTTTGAGCAGGGATCTGGTAGAGATTAAACCCTCCCAACCTACATAATTCTATAACTACAAGGACCCTTTCCATCTAAAAACTGTTTGATTCGACGTAGAAACAGCAGTATTAGGAAGTAGCAGAACTCAGGCCCTTTCTCATTAAGAGTTCTGTGAAACTTCTATCTTGCCACTTTCTCCAGGCCCACAGATCTTGTCTTCCTTTCTGCATAGATCAGCTCTGTCTGTGAACAGGAAGTATCCCATAAAAGACACCTTCAGTTGTACAGTTAAGGAACCCTCTGGAAAGCTGGAACTTTGGATTTTCTTTCTCTCTGGTTGAGTACAAGCTTCCAAGTCTCAACCTCCGGGGTGGCTATGGCCACCTTCTCTGCTCAAAACAAGATTAGTCATTCCAAGTCCAAGGCTGAGATACCTACTGTAAAGCCTTAAATAAGACACCTTCTGTGACATACTTTGTCCAGCCTTTCCAGTTGACTGTCTTTAAACAAAGTGCTTTCCCAACAGGTGCATATGAAGTGCCTGGGGTGGTCCTCCTCCAACCAACAAGAGACAGGAGTTTCCAAGGAATGATTCACAGCATCTAGGAAGTGTCCTTTGGAGACTCTGAACTGTTCTCAGAAGTACCTCCTTTTCTTCACAGACTTAACAAATGACAAGCTTAAGCAATGAGAATCACCTAGTGTCTAGAACAGTGCACTGCACATTCTGGTTTTAAGTGATTTGTATAAGGAAAGACTGTGGCAGAACAACAAACACTGGACTAACTTTCCTCCAACCTCCAATGGGACTAAAGGTGGTCAACAACGATAACCGAAGTTATAGAATGACTTCTGTACAAGGAACAGTAAGTAAGAATTACCTTCAGCGTGAAAAAAAGAGGGACGTGATAAGGTAATTATGAAAACACAGATGAGAATCAGAAAACAAGAGAAAACAAATCCACTCTCAGATTTTATCCCTCCATGAGAGGGTTATTAACCTGGAGAACCAGCTGCGCTTACAAAACTAAGTTGCAAAGTGCAATTCTGTTACTGCAGGTTCACTACTATTGCAGCACATCGGTTAATTGGCATTACAACAAAATGGGGTTTTGACATGCATACACATACAACATTTATCTAAACCCACCATTTCAACATTAAACATCAAAAAGTGATGATGTAAAGAACACCAAAGAAAACCTATTACCCCTATCTACTGAGCTATTTCCACTATACTTAGAATAAAAGGGAACTCAGGAATTTAAGGATTTAAGGATTTCTGTTCTGGGAAAGGAGAATTTTGGTGTAATATCTTTCTGCTAAAGAGAGAACTCCAGGTCTTACTCTGCTAGCATATCTGTATTACAAGTAAGATGGTATGATGCAAAGCAGATTTCCATAAAAAAAAAAAAGCTCAATGTCTCTGAGTTCTGAAAATTATTAAAGAAACATAGGAAAGCAATCTCAAGATACTAGGTAATATATCTTTGTCACCCCCAATATATCAAAGCCTGCTATGATAATAAAGAACAAATCAGTCATCTCTGCTTTATAAACAAAGTTAGACACAAATGCACTGATGTAATTTCCAAAACTCTTCTCCTACGGGACCTTCTTTAGACAGACATTTCAAAGCAGAAATTATCCAAGGTAACATCCAAAAATGCCCACCGCTGCCTTTTCCTACCGCTGTATAGTTAGTAGCATTAGTGAGAAACAAAAACATTATGTATGAAAGTGTTTGCTTTTTTTTTTTTAACAAAGATCCTAAACAGTCTCAAACAAGCAAAGCAGTTATTAAGCAAAACAAAATTTGTAGATGGAGAAACATCTTTTATTAATACAGCTAATACAGCTAAAAAACAACCAATCAAACAAATAAAAAGCCCATGCAAAACTAAAACCTTAGGAGGGAAAAAACTAACCAAAAAGCTAGCCTTTCCACATGCCCAACTCCATTGAAGAAAGACAAAAAGGGATAAAATGCAAACTTTTACTCAGATTGCTCTAGGCACTTAGTTCCTGTTTTGAATCTGATAAAGACCCTTTGCACTCTAAACTCATCTGGATCCCCCACTCCAATTACATCAGTTATTACAAACTACCTCTACACATCACAAACATCTTCTGATTGGCCTGCTTACAACAGCACATGCCACACTACTATCACAATATTAAATTATTACCTGCATCAAGGTATTTACTTAAGGATTCATCAAGAGGAGGTACTGGCAGGGAAGGTAGAGAATCCTGGTACTGAAACGTTCTCTCCTCAGGGGATTCAAGCACTTGCTTTTCCATGATGGAGATCTGCAGCACAACTTCAACAGCCTATTAAGAAAGCCGAAGTTAGATGACGTATGTCACCATACTGTCCTCCCCCAGCACCCAGGCACTGACAAGGTGAAAGACAAGTATCAGGAAAGCCTCCCTAACAAAGCCAGGACCGAAGATTTCTTGCCAGCCCAAAGTCACACGAAGCATACAAGCAACCAGGGGAAATTATGGCTAAGCAGCTACAGACGTTTTCTCGGGATATGTCGCGATTAATCAACTCGAGGTCTGTTGCTTTCTTTCCCGAAGAGAAGCCTGCCAGCCCTGGAACACGCACTGAGACCAGAGGCTAACTGGAGAAGGGGAAATCGCTCGCACAGCACCCGGCTGGCGGCCGCCATCACGCAGCTCGCTGCCCCCGCACACTTCCACCAAGGCCGCCATAGCCGTAGTAACCACTAAGGGGTGCGGCCCCCACCTAAACCCCGACCGTGCCCCCACTCCCACAGCGCTCCCCGCCTGGAGGAACGACGGCCCGGGGCGGGACGAGGCCGAGCAGGGCCCAGGGCCGCCGCCGCACTACAGTGCTGTTTACAGCTCACGGCACGGGCCGGGGAGCCATCCCAAAGCGGTTCGGGTGGACGAGGTCGGGCCACGGGGTAAGGAGACAGCCGAGACGGGCCACGGGGT
>JANHGN010008479.1:0-17259 GCA_024605025.1 Megaceryle maxima | reverse complement strand
CTTCTATATCCGCCGAGCGATCATGCAGGAGGCGAGGAGTGCGGAGTGAGGCGGGCGACAGCGGCAACCGGGGGGGGGGTGGGGGGGGGGGGGGGGGGGGGGAGGAATTGAAATACATTGTAGAAATTGAAATTGTACATCATGGGCAATCATTTTGATCCCTGGGTAATTACGTATAATACACAAGAGTATGATAGTGTCACATGCAGCAGCCAGTCCACACATGCTTTGCTGGGATCGGGTCAGCAGTTTGGGTGTTAGTCTTACTCTAAGAGTGCCAACCAGTCAGAGATCCCAAGAGATCTACAATGAAGAATGCCTAGATTCAGAGGAGGTCATTGAGCCCAAGATACTGAGATCCTGGCATCCTTGTCAAAACCGATGTATTTCTGGCACAGCAGATGAAATAGAACTTTAGGCTAGATAGGACACTTCCAGCATGTTCTGTATTTAAGCAACAACCGTGTTTGGGGAGGGAGATAAAGAGACTTTTGGGGATTTCAACCTTGCTGTTAAGGTATTTCCCAAGTTCCTTTGTGGTCTTGGTCAAAACTCTGACTCCAGTTGTTTAAACATTATCATTAATTGAGCACAATGGTTTGATTTCCTACAGAATATTGATGACAAATGTTTCTGAATACGCTTAAAATTGAGTTCTTTATTTTAAATTTATGATATATGTGATAAATTTAAATATTATACAAGCTATCAAAATAACACTTGCTTTTCGATTCATTGGAATAGATAAAACAAAGTAATCAAAACCCAGCTTGACTACCGTGCAGATTGATTGCCCTGTATATACTGTCATTGAAGACAGCTCAGTGACCTGCTTGATGGGCCAAAAAATGCTTGGAGATACACAGTCATTGCTTGGAGAGAAATGACAAGGAGCTGATGGTTATGTTTCCAGGGGCAGAAAGATGGCAAAGAGGCTCTGGAGGCAGTGTGTCTTCTGTTAGATACAATCTGAAGAGCGGGACCCTCTGTCCAGGAGTATTGTCTGACGGACTCTGTGCACCACGCAGCACTTGATAGCCTAACACCGTGCTGACATAATGCTGTGGAAAGGGGAAGGATTAATTTCCTGAAAACAGGGAATACTGTCTTTACAGTTTCAAGCTAAGCTAAAATAAATCTGGAAGTCTGGCACTGAATTTAGAGGAAGTAAGTAATTTTTAGACTTAGAAAATCACAGAATAATGTGCAGTAGAAGGGACCCTTAGTGGTCATCTGGAGCCCACCCCCAACTCAAACCAGGTTCAAATTGTAATCAGGATGCTTAGGGGCCTAGTCCAGTTGAGCTTTAGACTGCCAGAGACCCTCTACCCTTCCCCACTGCCTTCAGTTTTTGAGTGAATGTAGTCAACCACTGAAACCATTTGCCACCCTAACCCCAGACGTCAACTAAGCCCCATCCAGCCACTTGCTCACCTCACCCCCAGTGGGATGGGGAAGAGAGTCAGAAGGGTAAAAGTGAGAAAACTCATGGGCTCCGATAAAGACAGTTAAATAATTGAAATATAATAATAATACTGTCATGGAAAAGAAAGTAACAGAGAGAAATAAAACACAAGAAAGACAAGCGATACAAAAGAAAACAACTGCTCACTCCCAACTGACTGACACCCAGACAGTCCCCAAGCAGCAGCCCCCTCTCTATCTTCCCTCTGGTCTGACTGCTGAGTGTGACACCATGTGTTCTGTAACACCCCTCTGGTTGGCTGCGCTCAGCCGTCCCGGCTGTGTCCCCCTCCCAGCAATCTCTGCACCCCTGGCCTGCTCGCTGGCGAGGCAGGGTGAGGAGAAGAACAGCCCTTGGCACCATGCAAGTGCCACTCTGCAATAACCAACATGTCTCTGTGTCACCAATGCTGTTTCCAAGACCAATGCGAAACACTGCTCCATACTGGCTACTATGAAGAAAATTACCTCTGTCCCAGCCAAAACCAGCACATGCTACAGGGAATTTTTCACCACTAGTGACTGCAAATATATGTGCTCTTAATTCAGATAAATCCTCAGGCCTGTCTTTTACAAGAACATCAACTAGATCACAATTATTCATTCTAGTTTTAGAGTAGGTGCTCAGAGACAAAAATGTGAAGTATTCTCAACTCATTTTAGAAATAATAGTATTTTAGAACACTCCTCAGGCACCCAACAGCTCCCCCTTTTTGAAAAAAAGAAGCCTAAATGAAATAACAAAAATGCAGTGAGGTTGGAATGGAAATGAAATGGAGATGAAGAGAAAAAGTGTAATCTGGGTAAATACTTTAAATATTATGTAGACTCAGAGAACTGAAAAGGTTGTCCAGGGCTGTCCCAGGCTGCCCAGGGCAGGGGTGGAGTCCCTGTGATCCCTGGAGGGGTTTCCAAGCCCCCCGTGGAGCTGAGGGACGTGGGTCAGTGGTGCCCTGGCAGTGCTGAGGGAACGGTTGGACTTTGTGATCTTAAAGGTCTTTTCCCACCTAATGATTCTATACAACATGTTACCCATTACTGAAATCTCCCTTCGGTACCAGAGAGGTGGCAAATAGCTATGCTAAAAACCTACCAGGACCAGTCCTGGGTATTGGAAGCTTATTGGTACTAACTGTAGTAAAAAATGGATTTAATGGACATGTGGTGCATTGAAGAAGAGTCGGTGTAGCTTCTGTGACAGGGAGGTGTGACTGGATATATTCTTTGAAGAATTAATCAGGCAACTTTACGTGCAAAGTGTTGGTCCCCAGATTCGCTGCTACCTCTTAAGAAGTAGCTGGGAATTGTTGCAATGCTACACAGCTGCCTAAACAATTACAGTGCTAGGAATTATTAGAGGAGGAACAGAGAAGCAAGTAAAATGTCGTTATGTGCTTGCATCCAGAATGGTAGCTTGTGGTTCTACTTGCTCCATCTCCAAAAAAATGCAGTTGAGCAAAGACCATACCAGTATTGTATTTACCACTGGGGATTGCTTTGAGGCCAGAGTTCTATCAGGTCTTGGGAAGACGTTAGAGAATTTAATGAAGACTATGTCCATTAGTGGCTATGAAGATTGGTCTAACTTATAGCTACTAAGCTACTGGTCTGAACAAAAGCTCCAGCTCAAAAGTCTCTGAATTCTGCCTGATGAAAGGATATACTGGGATATCCAAGTACATAAAAATGCCCTGTTCTTAAACTCTTTTCATAGTATCTGCAATAGGCTTATCAAAGAGTGTATTCTGGCCTGGATGGATATTTATTCTGGTTCATTATGGCAATGCTCATGACCTTCTGTTACACCTTTCATAGCGTTGATCCCAACGATCAGAAGAAGACGGCTTGCTATGACATAGATGTAGAAGTTGAAGACCCATTAAAGGGACAGATGAGTAGTTTTCTTCTTTCAACAGCTAACCAACAGGAGATTACAGCATTGGACAACAAGGTACAAGCCCAGGAGCCTGAGTACCCCATGACGTGTATGTTTGTTGTGTACTTTCACGTGGGTTTGGTGTTACACGTCAAAGACGGTTATGTTGTGAGACAGGAACTTCTCAGCTGGATATGCTTTCAAAGGATGAATCGGCCACATGCAATGTGGAATACAGAGGGCTGAGTAGCATTCTTATTTAGGATTTTAGCCAGGGCCTGACACAGGTGATAGAAGCAGTTTCATCGGTAGTAAAATGAGTCCTCTGGCATTCGAGAATCATCTAAACTGCTTGACTATAACTTTTTATTGAGTGGTCATGGTATCTTGCTAAAGTGCTCCAAGGCAAAGCAAAAGGCAAAGCAGAAAAAGAGGATCTTAGAGTATGTTTTGTGTGTGCACGGTTACAGAACAGCATATATTTGCAGTAGGTGCAAATATGGAAAAAGCATGGCAGAAAAATCACTCGGAGCAGTTTGGCAGACTTGTTTTCAGTGTTATTGAAAGAGGATCGTGTGTACTTCAAACGGTAGTCTCTGTCTTAGAGCAGTGGTGAGCTCTGGTGGCTGTATTGGGCGTCCATGTGATGGGCACTGCTATCCAGCTTTTGGCACGTGTGTGGAGGGCTGATTTGGTTTGGTAAGGGATAAACAAAAGTGGCTTTGAGCAAAGGAAGAAGAAGGGCTGTGATGTTGTGGACCAGAGATGATTTCTGTGACGTACAGTCAAGGTCTGGTTTCTCTAGTAGAAACAAGTATGTTACACTCTGGTCTTCGTGCTCTTGAGAAAGGCCCTTTTCAGCAGGGTGGCTGCTCAGCCAGTTGGTTTTCAGGCTATATAAGCTCGCATGCAGAATGCATGGGATTATTCTGTTTCCAGTCCAGCCCACCTTTTCCCATGTCTGTATCAAATGCTCTTTTTTGAGCATTTGCTACAGCAGAGGACCAGCTGTTGTTAGTGAAGTTACTTAAGTCACTTCTGGATACACAGGCATTGACTGCTGCATTGTTACGGTCTGTATCGTGTCTTGCTGTGCTGCCGCAGAGCCCCCTGGTGGAAACTCGGAGCACGCCAACAGCTCTCCAGCAAGGCTACATCGTTTTTTCCCAAATAAGGAAGGATTTTAAGACGACAGCAGCGCTCTTCTGTTACCACACTGTGTAGTTGTGCCTACAGTAGGGGCCTTGATGGCACAGTCAGAGCAGCGGAGGATTATTTTCTCCTGTGTGCCTGGCCACAGTAGTTGTTTTGGCAAAATAGAGGTGTATATGAAATTAAACAAAGTAGGTTTACGATCTCGAAGTAGAATTTTAGATGAACAGGGTAGTAAAAGTTTGCTTTTCTGCATGTGTATGTGCGAATGATTCATTAACTGTCCTCCAGTTAATCATACTTCATTTTGTTATCCAGGATGATTATAGCAGCTTGACTTCTCTTTGGAGTCTTTGTTCTTCCCTGCTGGTTAAAGCTCATTTCTTTCATGATATTTCTGAAGATATGACTCATCTTCTGTAAACTTTCCATACTCCTGGTATCTCGTTGTTCACACTCCCTTTTTCCGCCATTGTGACTTAAATGGTTTTTTTTTCATAAGAAAAAGTCTAGCAGTCGGGTCCATTATCTAAGTTTGTTTAACGTAGACTTGATCGCACAATCACTAGAAATCTTAAGGATCACAGTAGGGTATTAAAGATATGATGACGATTAACCAGGGGAATAACTGCTTTCTTGCATTGAGCACTGTTTAAAGATATATAGCCCCTTTCTTGAAAAATCACAGGCTTGGCAGAAAGACTGATTATGCGCAGGAAGTTACTACATTGTATAGCGACGTGACTTAGCTCTTTGGTATTGTATATAGCATGCCATCCAGCAGTTCAGCACAAGAAGTGAAGAATTGTCTACGTACTAGTATTGGAAAAGTAGTAGTGGAACCAAAATGTAATTGCAGGATGGCAGTTAACTCCCCCTTTGAAGGAAGCCCAAGCCATGGGAATCTGCGTAAGTCTGCAGAGTAGAATTGTCACCCTTGTACATTACAAGAAGTACACAAAGATGCTAATGGGGCTGACTTTGGGGTCACTGGAGCACAGGAGGAATAAACATCTACTTTGTTTTTTGTTTGTTTGGTTTTTTTTGTTGTTTTGGTTTGTTGGTTTGGTTGGTTTGTTTGTTTTTTTCCTCTCTCTGTCAGATTCATGAAACAATTGAATCCATAAATCAGTTAAAAATACAACGTGATTTCATGCTGAGTTTCTCCAAAGATCCCAAAGGATACATCCAAGACCTTCTCCGGTCCCAAAGTAGGGATCTTAAGGTGAGCTAAAGTTTGAAGAAGAATGAATAGCAGAACTGGAATGCAAGAATTTTATCTAAAGGTATATAGAGTATATAGCTAAAATATCTAGGATAGAGAATTGGTGTAAGACACACAGTGAGTGGATTACTACAACCCAGAGCAGGCAGTGTGCAGGAAAGACAGTCTGGTTTATTCCGGTGGAACAGTGGTGCTTAATGGGGGTGGTAGGTGAATTTGGTAAGATCTAAGTGCAGGGCTGTGTTAGTATGCTCCATAAAATAGAAGCTATATAAAACTCATCAGGAGCATCCTATAGTACGATGACACAATTTGGGTGTTTTGTTGGTTCATAATTTAATCTTATTTCATAAATAGGCAGATTAAATATCAACTGCCTTTGAGCTTAGGTTTGAGCTAGCCAAGAAATGGAATGTAAAGAAGGTCAGTTGTTTCCCAGCAACGACGAGTAATTTATTCCTCATAAAGTTTCACAGTTTGTGTCTCTAACTCTGACACCTCAAAACCCATTGTATTAGCGGATCCGTGAAATAATTTTAATTAATTCATTCTGTCTTTCAAATGTAAATGTCTAGTTTCTTAGTAGTCTTCAAAAAATCTACTGGTTTTATTGTTTATACTGTATACAAAAAGAGACAGGCATCTGAAAGAATATTTAAATAAAGCAGTCTAGCTTGAAGAGCTTACAAACTAAGGTGGTGTGGAGCTTCTCTAGCTGAGTACATAAAACAGTTGTTCAGTGGTTTCCCCGACTGACAACCAGTCTCATAAGGACCTTTTCTGTAATGTTCTGCATTGCTGTCATCAGAAATGTGATTGCACAATGCTACTCTGCAAAATATTGTAATTGTATATTTACCCTTGATTCTGTGACGATGGAGACTTAAATCATCAACATTTAAATTTTTTTATAGAATGATAGAGTGGTTTGGGTTGGAAGGGACCCTAAAGATCATCTAGTTCCAACTGCCCTGCCATGGTCCGGAACAACCTTCCACTAGACCAGTTTGCTCAAAGCCCTGTCCAACCACACCCTGAACGCTTCCAGGGATGGGGCACGAAAATGTCTCTGGACAACCTGTGCCAGTGTCTCACCATCCTCATCATAAAAAAAGTCTTCCTTATGTCCAATCCAAACCTACTCTCAGTTTAAAAGCATTGCCCCATGTTCCTAGTAAAAAGTCCTTCCCCAGCTTTCTTCAAGACCCCCTTTAATTGTTGAAAGGCCTCAAGAAGGTCTCCCTGGAGCCTTCTCATCTCCAAGCTGAACCCCCCCAGCTCTCCCAGCCTGGCCTCCCAGCAGAGGGGTTCCAGCCCTCGCAGCATTGCTGGGGCTCCTCTGGCCCCGCTCCACCAGGTCCCTGTCTCTGCTGCACGGAGGACTCCAGAGCTGGCCCCAGCACTGCGGGGGGGTCTCCCCAGAGCCCTGGGAGCAGAGGGGCAGGATTCCCCCCTCCCCTGCTGCCCACGTTGCTGCTGGGGGTGCAGCCCAGGGTGCCAGTGGCTGCTGGGCCGTGAGTGCACGGTGCCAGCTCATACCTAATCTTTTGTCCGCCAGGATCACCAGATCCTTCTCTGCAGGTCTGTTCTCAATACATTCATGCTTCTGTCTGTATTAGCACTGGGGATTGCCTTGACCCAGGTGATGACACCAGTTGGTCTTCTGTTAACCACCAGTGCAGTCAGTCCATCACAGAAGGTCGCTAGACCAGTTACAATTTGCCTTTGGTGAAGCCATGTTATGTGTCTCTCATCATCTTCCTGCCTTCTATATGTTCTGATACGTCTTCCAGAAGGATCCGATTCATAATCGTACTGGTCACAGAGTTGAGGCTGCTGACTGGTCAGTAGTTCCCAGGGTCCTCCTTTTTACCTTTTTAAAAATGGGTGTTATGTTTCCCTTTTTCCAGTCACTGGGGACTTTGCCTGACTGCTATAACTGTTAACATATTTTGGAGAGCGGCTCAGTGACTACTACATCAGCCAGGTCTCTAAGGACACTGGCATGCATTTCATCGGGTCCCATGAACTTGTTTATGTTCAGGTTCCCCAGATGGTTGCAAACCTGATCTTATCCTGTGATGGGAAGGACTTATTTTTCTCCTCGAGGTTCAGGGTCTTGAGAGACATGGGAAGAGAGATTACCATTGAAAACAGAGGCAAAAAAAAAAAAAAAAGCTGATTAATTTATTGGTTAACGTCATCGCCTCTCCTGTCTTGCTTACCAGGGAGGGGTACATTTTCTTTAATTGTCCTTTCCCGGGTAATTGAAAAATGTACTCTAATGATTCTTTGCATCCCTTGTGAAATTCAGGTCGTTGCCTTAGCTTTCCTGAGCACATCCCTACGTTCCACACAGCATCCCTGTATTCTTCCCAAGATAAATGTCCCTGCTTCCCCTGCCTGTGCATTTCTTCCTTTAGTTTGACTGGGGGATTCTTACTGAGCCATGCCTATCTCCTGACTTCCGTGTCCGGTTTCTGACGCATTGGAGTTTAGAGCTCTTTCACTCTAAGAAAATTGTCCTTACATTGCTGCCAGCTCTCGTCAGCTCCTTTGTCCCTATGGGCAGTTTTCCAGGTAGTCCCATCCACTAATTCCTCAAACAGCTTATAATTTTTTTCTAATCTTGCTTTCTTGGCAGTTGTGTAGAGACTGTAAAATCAACTCGTGGATTTGGCCACTTTGGAATTACTAGGGTTTTCTGTTCCTTGCATTTCAGTAGAGTTACTTTTCCTTTCTTCTTTCCTCATCAGAACTTTCCTTGAAATCAAGGTAAGACATCCTTTCAGATACGGGCAACACTGGTATAGAGTTGTGCTTCAATCTGATGTGAATACCTTAACAGTTTCAAGCTCTTACCCTGTGTATGAGTAACCACTGAGGTTCTTTTAAAGCAGACAGTGCCAGGGGACTTTTCCTGGGCACTGGCACTAAACTGTCCAAGCTGGTAAATTATTAGAGATCATGGCACTTAGCCTGGGCAACTACTGGTGTCTAGAATTATTTCTTGGCACAGCTGAGGCGCAGAAGTTAGGAGCTGTTCCCAGTTGACAGTTTGTATGTGACCATCTTGTGTTGGTAGTACGTTCATTGTTCATTTGCCTTGGGCTTAGGGAGCAGTCCTGAACATTTTTAGTGCAGCAACGTAGATAAATTTTGACTGTAGGTAAATCTGAACATTTATCTATGTGGTAGAAGAGCTGTAGTAAAAAAGGTTTTCCTTTTTGTTGCAGGTGATGACTGATGTAGTTGGAAACCCAGAGGAAGAACGCAGAGCTGAATTCTACCATGAGCCGTGGTCTCAAGAGGCTGTGAGCAGATATTTCTACTGCAAGGTATGGAGGAATTATCCACACTGCAGGCTTGTAATTGAATTCTCCTGCCACTG
Organism: Megaceryle maxima; assembly: GCA_024605025.1. NCBI lineage: Eukaryota > Metazoa > Chordata > Aves > Coraciiformes > Cerylidae > Megaceryle > Megaceryle maxima. Next base: position 8,151 of record JANHGN010008479.1, on the reverse strand, counting down.
ACCAACTGAATCTGCTGAACTGTACGGTTTCTCTTTTTCTTTCAGATCCAGCAGCGCCGGCAGGAACTGGAACAATCTCTGGGAGTGCGCAACACATAAGATCCCACTGGCATCACGACCACCAAACCAGTGGACTTCTCAGTGTTACTTAGCTCACTGTTACACATGGACCTGCTTCCTGACTGGATGAGAAAGTACCATCAACGCACCAGTCAGAACACCAGCTTTAGAGTGACCCTTGAAAATCTTGCCCATGGGGGGTGTCTCAAACCATTCCAGGCCAGAGACAGCACCATACAGTGTCAGTGCTGAAGGAGGTTAAAGGTTCATTCATCAATGTGCATCATTAAGTTTTAGTGCAAAGTTCGGACACAACACAGCAAATCCTAATGGGCTACGCATAGAATCATGGGTGGCACTGAGGGAGGAGGTGGAGGTAGGTGTTGTAGGAGAGTACAGATTTAGAGAAATAAATGCAGTTCTTATCCTATGTTACCCAAGAGTCTCAAATCATAACTTCTCTGGAGTTTGACAAGGTAATCTTTCTTATAGCTGCAGAATACTTTATATTCCTAAACAGAGTTTTTATTCCAGACGGAGTGGTGCAAGAAGCCATCTCACCATGTGAAAGAATGTACTAGGAGGGTTTTCATTCCTGGAATAAAGAGTCTCTCAGGAAGAAAGAAGTATAGTCAGGACACATCTTTTGCAAACTCTAATCCTTCCTCTTTCCCTTGCCCCTGCAGTCAAAGGTAGACTGAATTATGTATTGCTACATGGGTATGATCAACGTGCTGTACTGAGAGGAAGAGAATTCCCCCTGGGACAAGAGCTTCTTAGGCATCCTTAGTATTGGTGGTGTTAGCAAAGCTGAGGTCGAAGCAAGAAATGAGGCATTCTGAGAAAATGAAAATAACTTCATGGTGCTTTGCTGATACCTGCCTTGAACACAGCAGATACTAACAACAAGCATATATGTAAAATAGGAGATTTCTTAAATGTTTCCCTGTGTGCCAGTAGGAATCAGCACTGAAAAGAACTTCCCTAATTGTTAAGTTGATTAATTGAAACAAGAAGCTTAACTTCATATAATGTGGCGGTTTTCTCTTCAAGATGTTAACAGAGTCCCAGGATTAGTCTCATGTTGTGGCCATAGGTGAACTGCTCCTTACAATTAATTATTTAGTTCCCACATACGTGATACCTACTGGTTATAGGGGATGCTGTTGAGTTATAAAGCACTGCCAGCGTTAAATAGCACAGGGAATGTATCCCTTGGAAATCTTCTTTTATGTAAACGTACAAGTTCAGACTATGGGAATTGATACCATATTTACTTGGAAGCAGGGACATCTTCATTAAATCCCCCTCATTTTTATAGTGCATAGATTAGTTTGTAATTAACAGCCCAATACGATTCCTAGTCCAAAAAGCAGCTGCCAAAGTATAACTCTTTGTCCAGATGACGTGGCACTCAAAATCCTCTTCTGGGGTCGTCCTTGGAATCAAACTCGCGTGTAGTGCAGAAGGGAGGCAGCCCTTCTGAATAATTGCTGCAGTACTTTTCTCTTCTGCTATCTTTGCCGATTTCTTTCGTAGTTGAACGTTAAAGCTTACTCTGTCCAGTCCCAGAAGAGATACCCTTCTCTTCCACCCCTTTATTTAATACCTCTGCTTTCCCATTAATAGTGCTATAGCTTTTACTCTGTTTGCTGCGTTCAGAGATGTCTTGGAAAAATTTACATGCGATTGCAGTCATACGATGGCAGTACCGTCATGTAAAAACCAGCAGTGTGAGAAAAAGTGTAGCTGTACCTCTTTGCTTGAGGCCTTTTACCAAGAATGGCTTCATTTTCTTTTGTATTAACATCTCTTTTTGCAGTAAACCATGAAATCCTGCAGTCTTAAACTGAGTATAGAGAGAGGCTGTGAGGCTGCCAGACGGTAAACGACTTGAAATCTTATTTACTTTAGGACTCCACTAATTGGACTACAAGCGAGCATTATGAGGGAAAACAGTGGGGGTCATCTGCTACTGTGCTTCCATATTTATTATGCTGCTGTGTCAGTTGTGTGCATGCTGTCCGTTGTATAAATCTCTTTTCTGTACGTGGTAAATGGAGCAGCTACAGTCAGGGGATGTATTCAGTCTCCGGGAATAAGAAATACAGAGAAAAATATACAAGGATGTGAGAAGGGCATGGGACAGGGATAGATGCCTGCAGGATGTCTGCCAGGGAATTCTGTTTTGTGAGAACTTTCCCATTGACGTGGCAAATACTTGTGCTGAGAAACTTCAGTCCTGTGCCACAGCTGGCAACATAGCAGAGTCTAGCCTGCTTTTATAACCTCTCTGTAGAATTAATTGAATGGATCTATTTTCAAGTCTCTTTCAGAGCAAATGAATGAAAGTAATGTAGTGTTACTGTCCAGCGTTCAAAATGCCATCACTGGAAGGTGAATTTCTAGTCAGCACCAATGCTACAGTGAAGTGAGTGAGTCAGCCACTGTAGGTGGCTGTGAAGATGGCAATCCCAAATCTAAATCTTATTTCCCACTGTCCATGCAAAAACTGGTCAGCAACAGTGGGCCTTAGGAATACCTGTCAGGTGTTTTTCCTTTGGTTAAATTGGAGTTTGAGATTTTGATGCTTTTTTTTCCTGCGTTGAGAAGCAGTTTGGGCCTTTTACTGGAGACACAGAAGGAAACTTTGTCCTCTTGTTCCAGCAGTGCAGATGGGAGTTTGCTTGTTTGCAAAAAAAGAGAAATAATATTGGAAGAGAAATAATAGAGCAATACTGAGAGGAACTGGACCAAATGCTGCTTGGGTATACGAAAATGAAAGGCTGTAGTACTGAACGGGCATGTAATTGTGGCAGATTGTGAAAGGTACATTCATTTTAAGTACAGAAGGGTTGTCTTTTTCTGTGTATAAAAGATGGCAAGAAGGTGTTTTGGTTGCCAAAGATGAAGTTGCTGCCCCAGTACAACACAAACCTGTGCATAACTGCAATAAACTTTCCTGTGCATAGAAGCAGTTAATGTATAGATGCTAGATAATACAGTTGGAAAATATAGCATCTAATGAGGAAAGAGTTAAAACAAAGTTCTGGTGTAGCAATAGAAGGGAAATATATCCTGGAGCTGAAATGTTGACATGGCAAGTTTTGAAACATGCTCTTTAATCCTTTTAGGCCAGGATTCAGACCAAGTGTTTCTTAGAAATTAAAACAAATGTTTAATTATGGAATAGAGAGAAGAATACAACAGTGGGGAAGGAAATAAAAAGGTGGAGCAGAGTGCGACTGAAGCGCCAGTGAGGCACAGCACAGGATGATGTGCAGAGTACTGTTGGAAATAGCACAGCCCACATGAGTTAGTTTTATTTTGTGTGCCTGTGTTCATGTAGAGAGCACATGGGAGAGAGCCAATCTCAGTTTGAATGTAGCCTGGGAAATGGGCATGCGGGATAGAACCAAATGTTCTGCAGATAACTTTCAGACACGTTGTCAAAACATTTTTCGCTGTTATCACCAGGGATTTAGGTGTTCAACTTTGCAGCGTTGGTAGTTGTACTGCAGACATTGGCAGGGTTTTTTACACCGCATTGTTCAGAATTTATCCCGTGGAAGCAGAGTGAAACTACTAGAGCATATATCAATATTGGTGCATATCCTAGGGCTCCTACTTTTGCCAAAATACTAGTCGGGTACTGGTGGTTTTTTGGCCTTTTTTTTAATTTTTATTATTATTATTATTTTTGTGTGTGTGTGTTGAGAATCCTTTTATGGCAGCACACGGAGATGAGGGGGGGGGAAAGGAAGCTCTTTTTTCCTGAAGAAAGAGGTCTCCTTCCTGTAACTGCTCTGTCATTTATTAGGATGTAACTGTTCTGCCAGATCCTGTATGATAAACATCTTTTCCAATGTCATTGAAGAAAGGAACTCCATTTAAAATAATACAAACGTGGGTTTGCAAGAGTGAGCAAATATGTGTATAAAAGGGGGGTGGGGGGACGGGGGGGAGAGAGAAAGAGAGAGGGAGTCTGCCTCTAATTTGTAGCCACCATATCTTCATTGTATGATGCCGAGTGATTCGTAGAAAAGCTTTTAACAATAAATACTTTGTTTCTTTGTATCTCTCGCACTAACCTTCTGTGTCTCAACAAAGACAGGTACAGTTGGCTTCTTTCTGCTCCTTGTAACATTCTTGAGTGTTTTGATTTCTGTTGACGCACACAGGGACATACGTATACCGCTTTTAATGGGGCTCGACAAAGGGGAGAACTGTTGCTTTTTAGCTCTCTTCTTTGGTGAATTCCCTTCTTTGCTGGATTCCATCTCCAGGCATTTCCATACTGAGTGAGAAGTCCTTACCATTGGAGAGGTCTGGCTCCTCTCCAGCTCAGTGGCTCGGTCTTTTGGAGTACATTTATCACAATCATCGTTACTAGTTATAGCCAACAAAACAGTTGGAGCTGGGGATAGAGCTTGAATGCTGACAAGGATGCTTGGGTCCCTTATTTTGTACCTTTTTTGGTGATGAATAAAAAGGAGGGGTGATGAGGTGTCTTGGGGCATCCCAACACCCCTGGAGGAGTGATGATGCAGCACGTGTCGCTGTCTGTTACATAATAAGTGTAAGTAGCTATTCTGTGTAATCTAAATAGAGGTTACTGGTAAGTGTAAATACATAACTAAGTCTAAAGAGAGATTGTTGTAAGCAGATAGCCAAGTCTAAATAGGTAAGTGTAAGAAGGTATGTGTCCAAATACATAAGTAAACAGATAGTCTAAATAGATGTTCTATAGAATGAGTTAATATGTAAGTCTAGATCGAAGTGTAAATAGTCTCTGTAATAGTCTAAACAGACAGTCTTAATAGATATAAAAGTGTAATTATATAAGTCTAAACTGATGTTATTTATAATAGATTGTATATATAGCACACATATATATATTCCCTAAAAATATATATGTGTGTGTGTGTGTAAATAGATATGTAAGTGTAAATGTCTATGCTATGGAAGGTTTCTAAAACGCAAACAAAACCCGCTCTTGTAATGATTCAGAGTGGGTCAGTTGTCTGGAGTGGATTATTTCTTGAGGGTTATCCGAGGTGAGTTATCTACTGTGGATTTTCCCAAGTGGACCCCTTGGTGTAGGTCATTCCCATGTGTGTCCTCCCCCGTAGTGCACCTTTCTACCCACACATGCCTATCTGTCCATGCCCACCCTCTTGCTGCTTCATGTCCATCTCCTCCTCCTGGACCCCCCTGCATGTGTCTGCCCTCCCAAATGCTTTCCACCGAAACATCTTCCCTGTGCAAAGTTTTTCTGTGATATGCCCCTGCATCCCCTGCCCTCCTAGCTTGTGCCCCCACTGCAGCCCCTTGCCCCTGTTCCAACCCCCTATGGTCTCCCCCCCGACACCCCTCTGCTTCTGAAAGGGTGTCAGTCACAGACAGCCACCTATCACTGGGCACAGCGATTTGTCCGATGCTTTGCTTGGTAGAGGCGTATTTCTTGCTTTGCAGTCCTGCTATCAGCCAAAGCAATCCAGGGCTCCAGTTGTAGAGGCTTTTGGACACCAAAGCATGATGACAGCTGATTTCTACCAGTGCTGTATTTCAGTTGCTTTTGCTAGCTGCAAATGGCTCGCAAGCCAGGAGATAACTAGAGGGGTCGGAAATAACCAACCTGAGCAGGGAAGTGATTGTTTCAAGGAGGTGATTTAGGCAGGCAAAGGAATGGAGCTGCTGCTCCAGTCTCCCAAGTAGCATGTGTTGCAGACAAACAAGTGCTTGGGGGCAAGGAGTGCAGAGCTACACTGCTGTGTGCAGCAAAAATGCAACTTCCAGGGCTCTACAGTCGTCTGCTGAGCCCCTCTAATAGACCACCACCCTGCCTCCTTGTTTTCTCTGTTGCATGTCCAACATCTTTACATGCTGGAGTGCAGGGCGCTGAGTGACATGGCGCAGTGTCCCTTGTGTCAGTGGCCAGACCCGCTCAGGAGGCTCTGTGCATCTGCAGCTCAGGCGAGCAGAGTGCAGATGGCACAGAGGTGAGGAAAGGTGCAGCTGACCCAGCCCAGCTCAAGTCTGACCAGCATGTTGCATGTCTGCAGATCAGCCCCCTGGGCCCGGTCTCCTCAGGGTGGTTTTGATCTCTCACTGGCAGCTGCTGACTCGCTGCTGTCTCTCTCCCAGGCCTGCTGCCATGTGCAGATGGATACAATGACCCCTGGAGCCCACTGCGCCGGGGAAGAATCTGCTGCAGAGGTTCTCCTGCCTCAGGAATGGGGGTGGGAGCATGACAGAAACAACCACTGGCCTTTTAAAGCAGGCAGATGCCCAGGCCTGAAATGCTTAAGCCACGGGGATGTTTGTAGGTAGAATGGAGCCAACTATTAGTGCCTGGGATGGGGTGGGCACAGGGCAGAGCTCTTGAAGCCGTGTAGCCCCTGGGCAGCAGTTCTCCCCTTTAGGTGGTATACACGGGGGACGAGGCCCAGCCCTGGCTCCAGCAGCTGAAGGCTCTGGGTGCGAGGATGAAGGGGATGCTGGAGTGGGGTCCAGAGTCCAGCACAGGCAGGAGCGATTCCGCAGCATGCCCTGGGAAGAAGTCGGCTGAGGGCTGGGACTGGCTGTGGGCGGGGCCAAGGCATAAGGGGTGTGGCCTGTGCCCACAGGGCAGGGCCAGGGCTGGCAGGCGTGGGGTTGGCGATGGTTCCCTCCGCTTGCCTGTGTTTGGGCACTGTGCCTTGGGGCCAGCTTGCTGCTGGGATTTCCTGCTGCCTCTGTGCCCCTGGATGTGTTTGCTGCCCCAGGGGGCAGAAGCCCTCCGTGCCCACTGTGGACAGGTTTCTCTGTCTGCTGCTTTCTTCTTCACGAGCTGGAGCTGGTTTATTTTGCTCCCTCGTTTCTGGTCTAAATATTTCTGAAGCTGTTGCCACTGTGTGTTTGCAATTTGTGTTGCTGTGTCATTGTGCTGTTCTGGTTACAGATCGCTTTTGCTGTGGGGATGGGTCAAGATGTGGTTTTGGGATGAAAGCTTCAGAAAGTGCATTCCCTGGAATTGGTGTAGGTGGGACAGATCTGGTGCGTGCAGTCACATTCTCAGGGGTGATCAGCAGCGGGGGGTGTGCAGACACCTGTAGGGATGTGCTCTGGGTCTGAGATCATGGTGGTTTTTTTGCTGTTGGGAGATGGGACACGTGGGTTGACAAAGGACATGCAGCATGGGAGCTCCCACCTGATGGGACAGACTCTGCAAAACCTCCTGCAACCGCGGCTCCTCAGCGACTGCTGATCAGGAGGATGGTAACATATTGATGGCGGTGGGTTATGGCTTTCTTAGTCACTACAGCTGACCCTGGGTAGGAATGATTAGGTCTGTTGCCTTGTTTGGCTTGACTCTTGCTGTCTCAATTTGTTTATTAGTTTATTCCTTTAAGCACAACTAAAGATAAACTTGCTTCTTGGACTCATTCTCCGTGTCCTTTGTGTTGAGTCTGTCCCTTGGTAAAACAGGAGCCAGTTGACAGCTGTGCAAGTTCAATACATGCAAAGGGGATACAAAATACTTTTCCAGTGGGAGTATTTTTTGGATGCCTGTAAACTTGGACGAAGCTTTGTGGTAACAAGTGGATTCTTAAGAGTTTTTCTTCATTTTTGCCATTACTCTTGCAAATTATGCTTTGTGGTGAGATGTGGGGGGGGGGCTTGAGTGAGGCAGCGGCAGTACTAATGAAGTTGCATCCAGTGTTCCACATAAATTAAATACAAAACCACAGGTGTTGGAAGCACACATTCGTTCCCCAGCACAAGTTCACCTTGCTTTCCCCAAAATGTTTTGTCTTTCTTCTGACGATGGAGATCTGAAATGAGCAGCAGTAGGAAATGCCTGGCTCCCTGGGAGATGCGTCAAAAGCTAAAAATGGAAGAAGCCAGAAGATGGGAAGAACTGAAAGCCTGGGGAGCCAGGGGATCCCCCGCTTTCTGACTGCTCATTGCCTTCTCTTCCCTCCAGCCAGGCAGCAAAGCCGCCCCGCCGCTGCTCTGAACCTCCCGGGGTTGCTGCTCAGAAGCCAAATGATGCCTAACCATGTCCGCTTTATTTCAGACCCACTTCTCGCCCCCAGGCTGACCAGG
>JANHGN010008477.1:4053-20453 GCA_024605025.1 Megaceryle maxima | reverse complement strand
TCATTAGGTTCTGCTCTGCCCAGTTCTCCAGTCTGTCCAAGTCTTGCTGGATGGCTGCACAACCTTCAGGTGTATCTTCCAATCCTCCCAGTTTTGTGTCATCAGCCAAACTGATGAAAAGACACTCTGTCCCATCATCAATGTCAGTGATAAAGATGTTGAACAGGACCGGTCTGAGCACTGATCCCTGGGTGCAGCTAAACACTGATCCCCTTGAAGCAACTAAATTGAACTGAAAAAGATTAATTTTCCTACTCTCTTTTCTGCTTTTTACTTGAGCATCCTAAGAAATATTTATTTCATTCATATTTCATATTTTTCATGAGCATTGGTGGACAGATTTGTATACTGAATTTAAGCTATGATTCCATGGTTACCTCATTCAATACCTCCATTTGTTACCTATTTTCATTATTTCTTCCTTCATTTTCATCTTTGCTAATAGAAAAACCTTTCTGCTTATGACCTAGGATCACAGTTGCCATTTACTAATTTCCTTTCCTATGGAAGCTCAATGATCCACTGAGATGTAATGGCATCCATAGATTACTGAAAAAGTTTTGAAATGTTTAAAGGCACAATCTTGCACATTCCCATTGAGTTACAACCTTTTTCACCTTGTGTAAGTTCTAAAATCAACGGTATGTCAGTATGGTTACTTGATCTTTCCTTGAATCATCTTTGACTTTCAGTTTCGTGTCACCAGGAAATGTCCTAAGGATTCACCTATGTTTTACATTAAGGCTATGAGTGAAATACTTAGCAAGAAACGTTCATTAGTGCTCCTGGAAAAACTTATATATCCTTTTGGAGTAGAATATTTTGTCTCTCACTTCTGTTGGATTCCTCATTTTTGTCAGTTCCTTACTCAGCATACATTTCCTTTAGGAACTTCAAGCATTTGCAGATTTTTCAAGAGCTTTCTACAAGACACATCATCAAATACTTCAGTGAAAATCCTCAGTGCATATCTATCACATTTCCTTTGCTCAGAAAATTCACTTTTCTCATAACCTTAATTTTTCATTTTCAAGCAGATATGTTACAATGTAGTGACTTAAGAATAACACAGGTTCGGAAATCATAGAATCATAGAATGCTTTGGGTTGGAAGGGACCTCTAAAAGTCATCTAGTCTAACCCCCCCTGCAGTAAGATGAGACATCCTCAACCAGATTAGGCTGCTCAGAGCCTCATCAAGCCTGACCTTGAATGTCTTTATCTCCTGTCTCTTTGCTTGCAGAGTAGACAGTATGTGAACAATAAGGAAATAATTCAATTTTAAAATAATTATGAAAAAGAAAACCACCTGTAAACTGCACATCTTCTCTGAGTTTATGAACATTTAAACACCTTGCACACCTACATTGATTTACCAGAGTGTGCAATGGTAAAATTCAGAATATCATTCCAAATATGGACTGTGAACTTATTCTACATTAGTCCTGGTAACACTGCTCATGTGAATTGATCAAGGCTGAAGCAGGGATTTGATGTCTATTGTCTTACTTATTTTCACTACATGTTGTTCAGATAGCATAGTGAGAGAATGGCTTCATAAAGCAGCTTGAGAATACATTTGGTTTTGACTATAAGAGCTATTCCACTCAAGCCATTGGCTCTGTGCTAGTACTGCTATGGTTGCCATGTACCATTACATTTTGCACTTTTTTACATTTATGTGCTGAAATGATCCAGTTCATTATTATATGGGCACTATTAAACTAAGCATTTCCAAATTTGCATTGAGACCATTCTCTAAATTTAAACTTTTGTAGGCAGGCAGATATATAGCACAGCGGTCTACTTTTGGGCTTAAAGAAAAGATCATACTTAAGTGCCTTGCTGGCGCAGGATCTTAATGTGAGATAGTTCCAGAAGATTTAATAGCACTTGTTCAAATAATTAAAACCTCCTTATAATGCATATTCCCCCTTTCTCCCAACACGGCAAAAAAACATTTGATGAACAATTTCAACATTGGGATTTCATATATACCGGGTGTTTTGTTTTATATTAAAGCTTGTTTTGTTGGTGGATGAATTTGGAATTTCCTATGGTTATTTTGAAAAGAGTAATAAAACATAACCAAGAAAGGAATCTAAGAGTCATTTTATGGAGTTACTTAGGATTTTTATCCTTGTAGTTTGGTTTTCAGAATGGTGGAACAAAGTGTAATAGAATGGGAGGTGAGGGTGCTATCCCATTGTGCTAGATACATCATGTCTTTTGATGTCCCCATATTGTTCCAGTTGTATAGAAAGCACACATTTAAATATGGAATGGAGGTAAGAAAAAAAATATTACTTTACCTCCCCTAAAGGCCAACTATCCAGAGTTTTGTATATGCAGATATCTTTCATATTGTACGACATTAACATGTTCTGTGTATCTGCTCCTTCAATATATTACAGCTTTAGGATGGCTTTTATTTATATATACACTTAAGTATATATGCATAAAGACAAATAAATATTCATATACAGGGGATTATATTCTTACCTCTTTGAAATTGTTACTAATAAACTTTTACTTAAATGTGGTTATAGTCGCACATTTAGTTTATGTTGCAGTTACATTGTGAAACTAGTCACTTCAGTAAAGGATTAACATTTTCTGTCACTGCAAAATGACTTTTTCAGAGAGATACTTTGTGGAATTATTCAAATTCATAGGGATTTAGTGAAATGACTTGAATAACAATCATTTTGTTACTCATCTGGACTACACAAAGTCATTGCATGAAATTCCTAAATGTTCTGAGTATTTCATAAAATCATTCATGTTAGGGAAATCTAGTGTATTACAAAATGTGGCATGTAGGATGTTCTGATGGAATATTATTAGAGAAAGTAAAGTCTTCCATCAAAAATGGACTCTTGGAATCTTCTTACAATTGGGTTACTAGGTAACAAATAAAACTAATGCACAAGAAACCCTTCAATACATTGCTTCTCAGTTCTTTTCAGCTCTATTTAAGTTAGGATGTTGCTTCTTTTATAGAATGAACCTTTTTTTTTTTTTTTGGTCTTCCATGGTCACTTCTTTTAGTAGTTTTTTGTTTGTTTGTTTGTTTTTTGAGGTTTTTTTTGTCAAATAGTTAACTAAAATCTTTGGAAGAACTTCGGGCCTCCCTGACACACACCATCTACACCATGGTTATGTTACTCTGGATACCTCCAGCAATATTTCAACTTTAGAAACATGTCAATGTGAAAGTATTGGCACACGTACCTGTACAAAAGTTATATAATATGAACTCTAACCAGGTTTTCTTAGGCTTTAGGTGTCAACGTGGATCCTTTATTAATAATGTTTTACAGGTCCAAGAAAGGTAAGATATAGTTACACATTGAGCGGTGACTGGTCACCAAATTCATGTTATAGCCCTCTGTTGTCAGTACTTTGGGAGAATATGTCTTTTGTAAGTTGAATTTAAAATGGAAAATGAAATATTTCAACTATTTGACTTTATATCACTCCTGAATAATGAAGCAATTTCTATTATCCAAGGAGAATAATTATTATCATGTCATACAACCAATGTGATTTCTGTGTGCTACATAAAACACAAGAAGAGAAAACATAGAAGTATGTCAAAATTCTCTGAGCAATGTGTGAGTCTCCACTTATAACATACATGTTCTACACATCTTCATTTATATTATCCATCTTGGGCTAGATGATGAATGATATACAGTGTCATTACAATAATCTCTGAAAAGGGCTTCCTAAAAGTCATGCAACATTTTTCTGTCCCTTTCAAAGTATTTGGCAACCTATTCCACAGATCTTTACATTTAAGACTGCAAGATTGATCTGCAATAATATTGGTTCTTAATAGCAAAGTAAATTAACACAAGTAGCTTTTCAAGGTCTTGCAAAGATCTTTTCCATATGCTATAAGAATTGTACGAATGCTCATTTTATGCGATTTACTTTGCAAATACCTGTATTTCATAGAATTCCTTCCATGATTTGGCTCACAATGAAAATTAGAATGATTCTAACTAATTAAAGATGCTCTTAAAAAGAATGTTTAAGGAATGGTGTCCTATGCCAGTTTTATCTTGATACTACCTCTCTCCTTCAGTTAATCTGAAACCCATTTCAGATTAGATTTGGGATTGCATCTCTAGCTGCATGCATTGCAGGGTAGAGATCACTGACACTAGAAGGTGGAAGTTGAGGTTTTGGTTTTCTGGAAGGGAAATGACATCCACTGTTATTTTCTTAAAAAGCAAGCATAGGTCCATTAGGTCACTGACGAACATAGTATTTTAGGAAAAGACAATGAACCATTCTTATCATAGTACCTTTCCTTCTAAAACGAATGCTCATTCACTGAACAGGATTGTGTTCTCATAGGATCATAAAGTCCCCTTAATTGGACAACCTATGCTGCATTTTTGGCATCTTTTTAATTTTATTTTTATAAAATGTACATTTGTTTATAATAATCCACACCATTATTTATATATACTCTATAGTTGTTTCACATTTCTGTTGCTTTTCAATCTACCCTATTGCATTGAATGAATTTATGCTATAGGGAGCAATAGTGTAAAAGGTTGCTTATTATCATAGTTTGTAAACAAATAGGATGCTCTTTTCTGTTAGGTTTATAACTGAATGTATCATACACTGCTAGCAGCTACTCAGAATTGAGAACTGTAATAGAAAGTGACCATAAAATTCCCCCCCAAACTCTATCTAATAAGTTAGTTTCCATATTTCATTATGCCTGCACCAATAACATCATAAAATTGCCATTAAAATATGTTTTTGACCCCAGGGAAGTATGCTTAGAGAAACTGCTTAAGACTGGAAGCAGGAATTTTTAATACCAAATCTTTTTGAAGGATATATATGTGTTAATTTGTTTATTTTTTTACATACTTGAAGCGTAATACATACAGATGAGGAAAATGAGGTCCCCTCACCTTGTGGAGACCTTGAGAAAGAGAAAAATAAATGAATATTTTTGACTTTTAAAAAAGTTTTTCATTTGTACAGTTTCTCTTAATCTCTTTTCCTATTAACAGAACAGCATCAGTAGACATGTGGTTTTTGTTGTTTCAGCTTTAAAAATTACTTTTAGAAATTAATTTTAAGAGAAAAATGGCTGTTTCCAATATATACGAGGGAAGAAATCACAGATGATGTGCACACAACCCTATTTTACAGCAGCACTGTAACTTTTCTTTGACCGAAATTCTTGAAGGTCTGATGCTAGTCCTGGAATGAATCCCAGTATTGCATACATGTCACTTCATTTTGAAGGGTAGGTATGTCTTGCAAGTGTTACTTGGTTTAAATAAATGAGTAAGGAAAATCTTGACTCTCATTAATGCAATTGGATAAGTTGATCTCTGACATCCATCATTGTCCTGATTATATTATCTAGACAATTTACTCTAAATTGGCCAATTTTACAATAAAACACATCACAACAGAAAATAAATAAATAGACAAAACTTATGGGTTTATATGGAAAAGGACTGTGCAGAGCAAAAGGTTAATCAGGTTTTGGTTTAGCTTCAATTAATGTTGCAAAGCCTGAAAACAGGTCAGAACCTTGCTGAAAACATACTCTGTCTTTTCTGGTAGGATTTATGTGAGCAAATAAAGACCTTTAGCAAATATCCCACTACTGATTAAAAAAAATATGCTTACTGCTCTCTTCAAAAAGCCAAAGATGACTATTACTGATGTAGTTTTCCCCACATTGCCTATCTCAAGCCAGATGAGATAAATCCCACACTTAGTGTCTGCAGTGGAAATGCACAACACTCTGTATTGAATATATGCCTAAAGTCTGAAAAAGCCACAGGTATTTAAAAAGTGGTTTACCATATTTAAATAGGTGGTTTATTATGATATCTCACCTTTCACAAAAGCAAAGCTGTTTTACTGAACCAGTAACAGCCTGCTTACCTGTTTATAAATTCCTGTTTGCATTTCTGTTTGAGCATGGATAGCTACTTATAAGAATATTTTCCAAAGTGTGCAATTAAAACAGTCTGTAGACACAAAACAAGTAATACACTTTATGATGTATATTGAATTATGAAGTTTAGTGAATAAAAATATTTTTTTCTCTATTGCCCAAAGTTGAAATTAATTTCCAAGGTATGGTTCATACCAGCAAATACATGTGTTTTCTGAAGGACTAGTAAAAAAACCCTACTTTTTTCATCTAGAAAGTAGTTACATAAAGGCCCAGTGACCATCAAAAGAGGGTATTTTCAGTCCTCTGACCTCCCTTGAGATACCACTGATCTTACTACCTAAAAGTTAGAAGTATCCCATAAAGACCAAAGTTAATCGTAGTCCTTTATGAAATTATTTCACTAAATAAATAGGTTAGGGCATAAGGTACAAGTAACAGGTGACAGGTTCTATGCATGCCACTCCTACTCCCTGAATAGAGGAATGTATACAGCTACCATCAGAGAATGGTCATTGATGTATGCTAGCACTCCAACAGCACCTGGGTGTTGGTTTGGAAATCTATATGCCAATGTTTGGGTCTGCATGTTCACTGGCCTCATTTGGGTTGCCAGCACAGATATAACTAAAAATGTTCTGATCACTGTTCCTGGTTTACATTGAGTGCTGTAGAAAAAGGATCAGAAGGTGTCTCCAAAGGACACAAATTAAAGAGGATATGTGCTGTGGAGCAGATGTAGTTGCTTCTGTGCTGTTGATCTTTAGCAAGGATGGAATGTTCCAAGGCATGCTATGTTAAGAGTAGACACTACTGATGTACCCTGTCTGGGGTGGATGGACCAGCACAATGGCATGCACAAGCCTACCTGCATCTTACTTTAAGGCTATGAACAAAACACTTAGCAAGAATGGTTCATTAGTGCTCCTGGAAAAACTTATATATCATTTTGGAGTAGAATATTTTGTCTCTCACTTCTATTGGTTTTCTCATTTTTGTCAGACCCTTACTCAGCATACATTTCCTTTAGGAACTTCAAGCATTTGCAGATTTTTCAAGAGCTTTCTACAAGACACATCATCAAATACTTCAGTGAAAATCCTCAGTGCATATCTATCACATTTCCTTTGCTCAGAAAATTCACTTTTCTCATAACCTTAATTTTTCATTTTCAAGCAGATATGTTACAATGTAGTGGTAATTGCATAACCTAAGAATAGCACAGGTTCAGAAATCATAGAATCATAGAATGCTTTGGGTTGGAAGGGACCTCTGAAAGTCATCTAGTCTAATCTCCCTGCAGTAAGCATCCTAACCTGCATCCGAGTTTACATATGCTCTCAGCTGCTCCTATATGTACAGCAGTAGAAAAGTCACAGAAATACATTAAGATCTTCTCAGTGTGTCTCTAGTCCTTGTGCTGCTCAGAGAAATAAACTATGCTTATGGCTGGGTGTTTTCCCATTGTCCTGTGTCACTATTACATGTTCATTTTGTACTGTGTTGTTTAGTCTTCAATGGGTGTAGGTATATACTACAATATCTATGATCTCTCTTGGTCAGATGACTTTTCAATCATACTTCTGCAAAGCACACTTACATTTTTTCTACTTAGGAATTCACACACAATATCAGTTGTAAATCCACAAATTCTATGAGTATTCCTTCTAATAAGCATGTTCAGCAAATTATTAAAGGAAAAAGAACAAAAACATGATATAGATTTTATTGCATTAATGCACAATAATCCAACTACCAAAATAATTTTATATTTTGTATATGTATTATGTATTCGTATGCACGGCAGACACAGAGAAAATTATGCATAGTGTATTTTTGCCAAATGCTCTTTTAAAAGACGAAACATATTAGTATTTCTAATACTATCTTAACCCTGAATATTTATTTGCTATTCTGAAGGACCAGGTAACAGGGTTTTTAGTTACCTCTTTTGCACAACTGTTCTCTTCTATTTGGTGATGAGGCCAGAAAACATGACAATGCAGATTCTTGAGGGTTCCTACTAAGGCTGTTTAAGCCTGATTTTCCTGAAAGCAGAAGTATCCTTAGTCCTAGTGTTTGTCTTATCTATATTTATTCTGACTACCACTATAGCTCTCAGTTAAGAGATTTGAAATTACTAGCTTAACCAGGTTATTCTGACTACACATTTTTGAGGTTTAGCAGTGTGATGAAACCTGTATATTTTTATCTTGGTAGAAGAAGAGGAACTAACTTGTCTTCCTACATAACTGTTGAATGGAGTTTAGTTTTCATTGCATTATAAAGTTTTACTTTGTCATCAGTTAAAACTTGTTCTTAATTTCATTCTATTTGATTGCCAAATTCAAACAGTTAAAACAATATAAAGGAGTCATTCATGCCCTTTTTCTCTGTAGCAAGCTCTACTAGTTAATTTTGTCAGTAATAAAAAAACTACAATTTAAGATAATCAAACAATTAACAATTAACAAATAAACAAAATTACTCACATCCAGGTTCTTGAGAAAATACTTTGCAAATATTGATAGCATAATTTCGCATCAGGGCTGGGAAATGCATTTCATCTATTGGGTTATTTATCCTGATTTTTGTCTTTAGTCTCAAGTATTTTCTTGTCTAAGTAATTAATGAGGTAAGACCAAGAATCTCAAGTGAAAGTCAGGTTTTCTGTTAGATATCTTCTAGTCTCAATTTTTCTTGCATTTTCTCTCTCAAATTTCCATGAGTGATTGCAAATTTAACAAAGTGACATCTTCTGAAGTTTTCTCTCACATGTTATTAATAACCATTACTCCAACTGCATGCCCAATAGATGAAAAAAAATACACTAATGTTGCATCCAGACTATTGACAAACCACCAAAAGTTTCACATAGAACCGGTGTCTCCTTCATATCCATAATTTGCCTTATGCAACCAAGAGAGATATGAAAAATTTGACAACCTGACACTCCTAATCTGACTGTACCAAAGTCCCTCAGAGTAAAATATATCTTTCCCTTCAGATGATCTGTCTAAAGGCTGTTAATTCAATTTCCACAGCTGACATAGTGTTCAGTATCGAGAATGAAGCTCCATACTCGCTAACAAAGTAGAAAGACAGCAAAGATATTGGAAAGTCACTATGATAGTGATCCTATGAAAATTTACACTAAAATTCACAGGTAATAATTTTATGCAACACATGAAATTTCCTCCTAATGTGCTATCATAGTCCTGTATATAGTGTGTCATAACTCAGAGAGGAAGGAACAATTAATGAATTACTGCAAAAAGGTTTTTAAGCAATAAGTAGTCACAGAGGGGAAAGAGAACTGCTACGGGCAACTAGCCAACTGTTACACTGACAAAGAGTATACCACTTCCCTCAAGCACAGAAACTGGTGACAACTTTTCCTCTGATTACTTCTTTTACAGAGATTCCTTCCATTTGTAAGACAACTGAAGAAAACAAAGAAGTGGAGTTTGCTGTCATCCATGTATCTTCTAACCCTGTGCTACACCCATGTAGCTCTGGGACTTGTGCTCAAATACAGATACGTCTACTGTCTGTGTACAGACTACTGCTGTACTGATTTCTCTGTTACTGATACTCTGAAGGGGTTTGGCACATATCTGACTGCTTTCTAGTCTTCTTCATCCTTGTGCAGATGGAATCCCACAATTTTTCCCTCCTTATGACTTGAATGATAATCTAGATATCCTCCCGGAAACTCAATAAATCTCTACAGATCAGTCCAGTAAATTTTTTCTTTGGACAAGTTAAAAGCAGAGACCTGAATTTGTCTTCAGAACCCAGCATTAGAAATGCAGTAAAGCATTAGGTCACCCCCTCACCCTATCTATATACATGCACAAGCAGACTTTGTCTTACTAAAGTATGCCACATGAGAAAGCTTGAGAAGGTCTTAAGGTTTTAGATGATTTCTAGGAGGCTATGTTTCAATCATGGTAATTCTTGAGAGATACATCTTGCTGGCAATGGAGCTCCTGATGTTATCTACCTGGACTTCTGCAAGGTCTTTGGCATAGTTCCCACAACATCATTCTCTCTAAAATGGAGATGTATGGATTTGATGGATGGATTATTTGGCGGATAAGGAAAGGGCTAGATGGCTGCATTCAGAGAGCAGTGGTCAACATGGTCCAGATGGTGATCAGTGATGAATGGTGCCCCTCAGGGGTCCATACTGGGACCAGTACTGTTTAATATCTTTATCAATGTCATAGACAGTGAAAGCGGGTGTGCCCTCAGCAAACTTGCAGATTAAACCAGTTTTAGTGGTGTGATTGACATGCCTGAGGAATGGGATGCCATTCAGTCAGACCTGGACAAGCTTGAGAAGTGGGCCCATGTGAACCTCATCAAGTTCAACAAGACCAAGTGTAAAATCCTGCATAGGGTTCAAGGCAATCCCCAGTGTCAATACAGGCTGGAGGATGAAGGGTTTGAGAGCAGCCCTGCAAAGAAGGGCTTGAGGGTATTGGTGGATGAAAAACTGTACAAGCCAACAATGTGTTCTTACAACCCAGAAAGCCAACTGGGCTGCATCAAAAGCAGCATGGCCAGAATGTTGAGGTGGATTATTCTGACCCTCTACTCCAGTCTGATGAGACCTCATCTTGAATACTGTGTCCAGCTCTGGAGTCCTCAGCACAAAAAAAAGACACAGACCTATTTGAGCTTGTACAGGGAAGGTCCGCTAAGATAATCAGATGGCTGGAGCATCTCCTCTGAGGACAGGTCAAGAAAGTTGGAGTTGTTTGGCCTGGAGAAGGAAAGGCTGTGGGGATACATTATAGCCTTTCAATACTTAAAGGGGGCTTATAAGAAAGATGGGGACAGACATTTTAATAGGGCCTGTTGCAATAGGAGAATGGGCAATGTTTTTAAGCTAAAAGAGGGTAGATTCAGATTAGATATAAGGAATAAATTTTTTACAGTGAGGGTGGTGAAACAATGGAATGGGTTGCCCAGAGAGGTGGTAGATACTACATTCCTGGAAGTGTTCAGTCAGCTTGGATGGGGCTCTGAGCAACCTAATCTAATTGAAGATGTCCCTGCTCACTGAAGGGGGGTTGGAACTAGATATCTTTTAAAGGTCTCTTCCAACTTAAACTATTCTGCGGTTCTATGATTCCATGAACTCACTTAAAAGTGAAGTTCTTTTCATATGTTCATTTACAAAAGTGGAAAAGCAGACATGTGGCTTGGAAGTATGTACTTTGCAGATAAATAACAGCATTACTTTTGTCCCTGTTGGAAAGTTACGTATCAAAAGACATTGATATGCCTTTCTGCTATTTCATGAAGCAGCTTTGCTATTGGAATCCATCAACATATACTTATAGCAGGCATTTAAAAAATCCTCTCCTGCTATGCAGGAACAGTTTTAACGAGGGCATAGGCAGTACACAAATTATTCCAATTATTTCAGATCTGCATACCTATCTTTTGTCTTATCCCTTCCCACCCACAGTGGTGCAGAAAAGATAGGACTGAATAAAATATTACTGGAAAAAAAATTCAATTTAATTAACAGTCTCTTAGAACTATGAGAGGAGATGAAGTACAACTCAAATTTCAGACTGTGATTCTGACCTAAATATTTTTGTATCAGTGGCTATTAAATAATTTGGAGATAACAACTCAAATGTTTTCTTATTTCTTTGGGTTTTTTTACTCATAGTATATTCTATATTTCATTTTTACTCCATATTTAAAGCCACAGTAATGACTCTGGAAGATTTCTTCATCCTTGTCAGTAATATAAAGCAATTTCACACTTTCCTGACTCTCTAAGAGATGGAATACTTGGAAGTTTTAATTGACTGAATCATAAGTAAGGAGAAAAAAAAGAGACCATGCAGTATAATTCTGTTCATGAGTTTGACTTAGAAATGTAGCAATGGTCATTACACAACAGATACTCAGAGAGAACAAAGCTTGAGCTCTTTTCCATTTTGATAAACTACTTTACAATCTCAGATGAACTGCTTAGATTAAGCAATAAATATACCAGAATTCTTCTGTTGAAGATTACACATTAACCAGGGAAGCTGATTGGGCAGACACTGACCTTAGTTTGAAGATAAGCCTTTCTGCTCTCATACAAATGCTTGGTTAAGGAAAGTCAGGCATGGCTGTGAATAGAAGGGTTTTCTTTTCAGGTCTCAGGAAATTGCTACATCTACTTAGCCTGGAAAAATCTCGGACTTCTTAATAGATTTGTGAAACATTGGCTTCCATCTTTGTTCCTGATGCTGGTAGAAGTTTAAGATGCCCAGCCTTAGTCAGAATCTATATGCTAGTTCACAGAAGCAATATCTTTTAAAAGAAAAATAATAATAATAAAAAAGGTAATAGAATTTACTGTCTCAGATACTAAACAAGCTGCAAAAATAAAAAGTCAAAATCTTAGATGTTGTCACCTGATGGTCAGCCCAGAAATATCCTGAGATACTTCATAATGTATGCTGCTAAATAAATGTAAATTATTAGCTCTACTTTATGGGATTATGAATGGTCCAGAGAATTTTTTGACTCAACAGGAGGCAGGTAAATCTGCCTGTTAGTAGAGACAAATTGTTAAAATTATTGATGGATTTACTTCATTTCACAATCTTCAGTGTCATTTTAATTGTTCAAGGGAATGGGTGAAAAACATATTTTAATCCTGATTTACTTTCTTTTCAGGATGCCAGAAGATCCCCTTCCCCTTAGAGACAGATGAAATGAATCCTTTCCAGAGAAGTTTGTGTGGATCTGAGAAGACAGTGGAATGGGGCATCAAAAGAAACACTTTGTTTAAATAGGCAGTTTGGGGCTATTCCTGTTGAATCTGACAGGTCTTTTTCTCATCGCTATTGTAAAACCCAAAAATGGTTATTTTTCATTCAGTTTAAAAGGAAACATAAATCATAATTCTTGTCCTTTTCACAATAATCTTCACCTTCCTCACTTGGTGAAGATAATAAAAGTAAAGAGACCAACAGTGATGTTAACCTCCTCCTAGCAAGAAGGTTGGAAATTAGAGCTATTCTTCAGTTTATATGTAGTATCAGAACTTTAAGTGCATGAAGTTGGGAAGAAAGAAAACAAACAGAACAGCCAGCCAAAATTCTAATTCTTCTCTTAATACATGCGTTTGCATACTTAAGTGTTCTGATTCTTGCTGAGTTGTCAGGAACTATACATAAGGCAGCAAATATCTGGGCATGAATGGTTTTGGTAACAATAATGCTACCAGAAAACAAGCCAGTTTTATAGGTGATCCACAGTGTGTTTCTTTTTAAAAATGTCTAAAACTATGTAAGCTTTGGAGAAAAAAAAAAGAGAAAGTGGAACAATTAAAATCACACAGCTAAGCTTGGATAAAATTTGCTTTTTACCTTTAGTTCCTGAGCTGAATCACAGCGATTTGCATTCTTCCTTGCCCTCCCTCCCAAAAGTGTAGAATATTACTTTGAAACTTAAAAATGGGTCTCCCATAACTTTAAATGACACTTAACACAACCTCCTTATGTCATAACAAATCAGACTTATACTCCAGTGGGGGCTATGTAGTAATTTTGACTAGAACAGTGGAATTATGATGGATTATTTTTAACTTTGGTTCAAACTCTTTGAGTTTTATTTCGACTCACTTGATTGAATTGATGGAAAAAATTAAAAGCAAATCGTGGCTGAAGCAACTGTTTTTAAGGCAAAACTAGCCAAGTAAGTTGATAAAACTCTTTCATAGGCCCTGTTAAAGGCATAAAGGGCTCAAGTTTAGGCATGTTCTGGCACAGTTTAGGTTCATTTTAAGGTAAAAAGGTGAGAGCTGAAGTCATATATCATATATTAAGACTGACTTGGAAAGTCTGTAAAATTTTGGATTTAGCTGGAGGTAGGGGAGAAGTTATGTATCTCATCCTTCATTTTCTGGGAAGTCCTATGCACAAAAATACAATTAATCTAATAAGATCTTTGACATCTTAACATATCTAGTGTTAATGTGGGAGATGCACAAGGTGAAAGAGTGTAAAAAAAGCAAAAAATATATATAAGAAAAAGAAACAGAATCAGAGGAACCTGTATAATGAACAGAGGAAAAAGAACACTGAGACAGGAATACATGCTTAGGCCGTACAAATTCTTTTATCTCCACCCTTCATATTGTGTAAAGGTCATTTCATACCTAAACATACCTAACTGGGGGCAAAAAAATTCTAATTCAGAGTTTATGACAAAAATGATCATTTAAAGTGATGAAAAAATGATTCTTCATCCCATCTTTTTTGCACAGATGATTTACTTCAAACCATGATGAGGCCCTGCTATTGTACTGACAACAAATGTATCTAATATTTTTTTCTATAATGTCTATTTTGTCATTGTCAGTCTATTGTGCCTCCCACTACATCATGGGAACACCTTTTTAAAAAAAAATGTCTCTAGAAAACCTAAAATCTTTTAGAGGTGAATAGCTCTTTGTTTCCTTCCTGGAGAATCCTGGAATAATGTGCTGTTAAAACTGACTGTCCCTTTCCCCCTACTGTGATAGAAAGATTATAATAAATGCAATGAATGAGAAAACCAAAATCTTAGAAAAAGAGTCAGAAGAAGAAAAGAAGGAAACATTGCATCTGCTGGGTTCAAATCACTTAGCCAGTTCTGCCCTTCAGGGTTGGGTTAAGAAGTAAAATTCATCCATGTGTTGCTAGCTGTTTAAAACAGTCCATTTGAAGCTTAAATATAATCAGAAAAAAAAAAAAAAAAGTTTATGGTTAATTATTCTGCTTTTATTGGCTTCCCTGGCTAGAGATTAGCAAAATGAAAAACTTTTCTGAGTTGGTTTAATATAATCACTTGCTGGCACAGAGTTTCAGGGTCCAAAGATTGGAAGACTAACACAAGTAATTTTACTCTCATAATTAGGTTTGGGTTACCGTCTGTCTTTAATACAAAGATTAAGTCATTTTTGTTTCATATTCCAGATCAGTTTATGTGAACTTGAGTAGCTTTTTTGAAAAGGATGGGTATCAGATTCAAGTGTACTTATGATCCTGCATACCTGTCAATGCTTTTAACATCTCCTTAATTTACAGTCTGTGTCTTCTATTACATCAACATTTCATCCCTACCTTCCAGGAAAGAGTGTAATAATACACAAAAGGATTTTTTAAAATAATAATTCATTGCATGAAAATTCAGCCCTGCATAGGTAGATTATGTATTAACAGTGCACTAGTGCATAATTCATAACTGTCTTTGACAGCCCAATGAAAGCAAATATTTTAAACTGGCAGTCATGAACATGTCTGTAATTCTTGATAAAACAAAAGAAGAATCAAAATAGACACCAGATTTTAATTTTAGCATCCATCAAAATAAGTAAATTCTTATTTTTTTTACAGAATATTTAAATCTTGAATTTTTTCTGGCTGCCACCCAGTCTCTGAACACTTTTGGGGGAGCTATACTACTAATACCAGCTCTATGATAAGACAACACAACAACCAGACAAGCCTGAAAACTCATTCCATTTTAAGTTTTGTAAATGTGCTCACAGCCTCACATGCACCAGGTTCAGAACTTCTATTTACTCTGGGGCAATTATTTCTGGTTGCAATGCCTAAAACCTTAATCATGACACCAACTGGGAGGAATAAAATAAAGCTCTACAGTCAGGCAGGGTAGTGTGGATGAGTGACAACGTGAGGATGAGAAAATAATAGATGGCATTTTCTAGAGCACCAGAACAGATCAGAAAGGAAATATTTGCTCTTAGGGTTCCTTTTAAGGCAAAGGGCAGAGGAAATATAATTTGTAAACAGGAAATACAAAATGATTGGAAAAATTGCAAATATATAATTATGAAAATTACCTTCTATTTATTCTAATAAAAAAAACCCCAAACAACCCAACTTATGTTGTATAACCATTAGTAAGGTACTAGGCATTTCTAGGCTATAATTCATGCTGAGATGGAGTTTCTACAACCCCCCTGGGCAACCTCTTGCAGTCTTTGGTCATCCTTGCACTAAGAGAGCTCTTTGTTACCTTTAAATGGATTTTCTGTGTTTCAGTTTGTTCCTTCAGCCTCTTGTCCTATCACTAGGCATCACTTAGACGTGTCTGGCTCTGCCTTCTTTATTTCCCCTTAATCGGGGTTTTATACACATGAATAAGATTGCCCTCAGCCTTCTCCAGACTGAGCCATTCCATCTCTCTTAGCCTCTTCTCATATGACAGATCCAGTTCCTTCATCATCTTCGAACCCTACATTGAACATCCTCTAGCATGCCCATATATTTCTCATACTTAGGAGTCCAGAGCTGGACCCAGCATTGCAGATGTGTCTCACCAATGCTGAGCAGAGGGAAAGAACCATCTACCTTGACCTGCTGCCAACACTTTGTCTAATGTAGCCCAGGTTACCATTGGCCTTCTTTGCCACAAAG
>JANHGN010008475.1:17107-27866 GCA_024605025.1 Megaceryle maxima | reverse complement strand
CTAAACCCCCCCCCCCAAAACAAAACAAAACAAACAAATAAACCAGCTTTGAAAAATGTATGTCATGTTTTAATGTATTAATAAAAGATGACCCAACTGTCTCCCAGGCTTTCCAGACACTTGACTAACATATTTGCTTAAAAGGTGTATATGAACAGGCAAGTTTTCACAGGGTGTCATTTTCCATATAATCAGGAGGGCTTTGTCCTAAATTGTATAAGAAAGCATTCAGGGTTAAAATTCAGCATGACTCTCCCCCAAACAACCCTTCCTGCACCTTCACCCCCACTCCCACTTAAACCCTTTTGGAGGTTCCTGCCCTCCCCTCCCTGTTCTCCTCTTAGAAGCAAACTCATCACCATTAGCACACAAATGCAAAATAACCAGCCTAGGCCTCTTCCCAGGAATACAAATTAGGGGCAGGTAGTTGAAGAGCTTAGAAAGCTGAAATAGCGAAGTTCACAATGAAAAGGATGAATAGATGAGAGACTGAAAGTGGGGTAAAGTGTTCAGCTTTTGTCATTTAAAGTGACGTCTTTAACTCTTTGCCTTCATGAAGCTGCTCTTCACAAAAATAATAATGAATTGCAATTAAGACTTGAAGGACAAAAGGGAATTATGTGGGAGAAAAAAAGAAAAGGAAAGGAAAAAAAGAAAAATTATGATGACAATAAGAAGATTTTTTTTTTTTTTCCTTTCCACAGCATATGAATATCTGTCAGGAAAGCAGAGAGGATAGTTTTAGAACTGTCATTGTTTAATGTGACAATGGTGCCACTGTAGATAGTGAAACCAATGATGTCATCAAAGCAGCTGGAGAAAAGCTGAGATGGCTCATCAGATCTTCTAAATTTATATACACTCATGAAACCCTGTAGCTACTTTGTGTTCTGTTCTACTTTTGGGGACATAATACTGTTTCTTACTGACATGGGATATTTTAGGTGTAAAGTGCTGCTATGTTTAAAATTTTTTGCCCTTCAGTTATGCAAAGCCTTTGGAAATTCTCATCTTCTCAAATTCAGCTGTGCCTCTGGATTTGGCTGTCACCTGTTTGTCCCCTGCTAGAGCAAAGTTCCATTTTATAGCATAGACCTCTGCTCAAATCACGGTGAGAATCATGGGCTTTAAACAACTTCTTTAAAACATATTATTTGTGGATATAGTATCCTGCTATCAGTGTAAAATGACTCTTTATCACACTGAGGACAAGCAGGTCTTGAAACCAGTCCTCTAGTCCATCTGAATGTGGAGTTTGGACAGGGACCCAAATTAGGTGCAAAACCTTTGGTCCATATTCTTTCTTACTTCTCAAGTTATTAAAGCTCTTTGGAAAACTCGGGAAAGACTTTTGGAAGCATTTCATAAATACCTCTCCCATTTATTACAGCTATGGTATTTCGAAACAAAATTTGATCAACAGTCCTCCATAATTACCTGCAAAAAGCACAAAATCAAAGGTAAACCAGCACTATGACAGCTTGTAGCAGGCCATGTAGGATGAATCCACAGACTAGGGACCACAATATTTGGCACAGGACTGTATCAGTACTTAAATAGCAATGTTACTTGTGGAATCTGGAAACGATGTCTTTTAAACATTGAAAAGGAAGAACTGAACTGTGAAAATAAAAATAAATCATGAACCCTTGAACATTTATGATAAAAATATAAGTTAATAATATTAGACAGCACTGCTCTAAATAACTAGTGAGGATTACACACCCATCTTCTGTTTTTACCTGGAGTGTTCTATTTTATTACTGAAGAAATTAATGCTTTTTTTCATACACTGTAATGGCCATTTTTACATCGCTACATTACTGAATTTAATAACAAATATATTTGGGGAAATTTTTGCTAACAGACACATACATGAAACACTTATGACTTCAAAGTATGGAATTTTATCCAGTTTTATGAATGATAATTGAAAATCTCACAGGAGCTCTTGTATTTCCTGTACCAATAGCTGGTATTCCTTGCTCACATTTTTGAAATATCAAAATTTAAATTCTTCTTAAAATAAGAAGAAACATATTAAAATAGAAAAATAATGAACAAATTAAAAGGTGACTGCATACTACTAAATTAACTTTTCAAAAAGAGTTTACGTCAATTCCAGCTATTGCACTCGCATGACAATTTATGGGTGTGGAAGGAAAAAAAAATATTTTATTTGCAGCATTGTTTTACCTGTTCTCTTTGTTGAGGATTTTTCAGTTCCATGGTGATTGCTTGACATTGAATATTCATTATGTACTGTGACATGGGGAAAAAAAAAAAAAAAAGATTAGTTATTTAGCAGCTTTAGGGTATGTCTACAGGGACAGGTACAGACAGATGTAAGCTTGTCTGTTTGTTCTTCAAAATGGCCAGACATGAGCCAGCTCTGCTCCAAAGTCATATATAGACACATTCACGTGGCACTTGTGTTTTGAGGTAACAAGAAGGGTTGAGCAACCCAAGTGCAATTACTTGATTTTGGACAGGAGTTGGCTCTGTCTGACCAGGTCATGGAATAGCCAGAGGATCTTGGGTCTTCTTGTCCAAGAAGTCAGGCTGCAAAAACCTTCAAAACAAATAGATGCACAACAGTGACAGCTCAAAACTGCCCTTTCAATGTCCTCATAATGTGAAGCATAAAATTTTAAGACCTATTTTTTAATGGTAATATGAATTTGGATGCTTTTCAACAATCTCATTGCACTGTAAAATGAGTTAAAGCATTATTTAAATCTTAAAGATAATACATCTATTGTGAGATGCTATGATAAATTAGTCCTTAAAAAACCTTCCTGACAAGAAATTTTTGTGGCTCTTTTAATTTCACCATTCCTTTGATTTCTTAAGCATATTTTGTGATTTGTCTCTTTCTTGTATTAAAAAAATAATAAATTGAAACAAGGTGCTTAATTTTTGTTGTAGTCGATGAAAACATTAAAATTTATTCAGAAATAAATTATTCAGCATTTCCAACGTTGTGGTCTATTACAGCTTGACATTCCCTATCAAAGTCAATAGGAACTGAACATGTGTATCAGAATTCAAACTTTGCCTCTTTATGATTTCTAGAGCATTTTTTAAAGTCTCTGAAGGAACACCCATATAAAATACATTCTGAGGCATTCCCCTTAAGGAGAACAAAAACGGGTATTATTTAACAGCCTCACCAAAACTCAGCAGATCTGGAATAAATCAGGAAGAGTTTGGAATGGATTTATTGGAAGAGTGATGCTTCTGTTTAGCTTTCCATTTTTTACGGGAAGAATTAGAAATGTCATTTGGCAGATGTCTATAATTTTTTTGGAACTGGAAGGAAATTTGACTTTTCCATTTGGTGTGGGTGGATGTTCCTCTAGGCCACATTTAACATGTAAAATGAGACAGGTGGGTTTGAAACCCTTCCTAAAGGAAGACCTGTAGCTGCATGTTTTGCAGACTTACCTTAGAAAATCCTCTGCCAGCAACCTGCATACCTGATCCATATATTACCCCTAGGGACATGGCCCTAAGCATCAGTTTCACCCTTTTTGCAGAATAAAGATTCAAGCCAAAAAAATCAAAGTATCAGGATTCAGAGCAACAAGAAATCAATAGACCAGATAAACTGGTTTATCCTCCTTGCGTTTTGCTCTTGTGCAAAGGAGTTATAAACATGGTATAACCAGCCAGATTCCAACAGTGCATCTAACCTTATCTGAATTTTGTGCCACTAAGTACATTTTGGGCTTGTGCTTGACATTGTATTTAATGGCTGACCTATCTGTCCTTCCTGAGCAGGACACAAATCTCATCTTTCTGGATTGGGGTGGGGGGGAGGGAGCTGTTGCTGTAACACTAATAACAATAACTGACAAAGAAAAAAGTAAAACTCTCATACATTGCAAGAGACCACAGGAAGCTTCAAACAATACCACACAGTGTTAGATACAAAACAGAACTGCAAAGACGCAAAACTGAATAAGATACAGATGGACTCAAACATTTTGCCGAAGATTGATAAAAAATCTAAATTTATTATGCCCCAATACTGAGGTAGCTCTCCCTCCCCATGAGAAGAAACTCTAAAGGCATTACTCTGCTGCTACTCATAGATTTGCCTTACAACAAAAAGATGACACTGCGATGATTCTTGTACCCTGCCTCATTGAAAATTCTTGCAGGAATTTGAATTGAAAAAACAAGGAAACCAATCTGGTAATATTTCTTTTCTACAACTTGACAAAAGCATTAGTAGCAACAGCAGCATAATAAATGTCTACAGAAAACAGTGAAGCTTGGTGCAGAGACCCTAGAGAGAGATGTACCCAGTTAGGTGAATTCGCTTTGTGCTGCACCTGAGCTAATAGCCCCTGCTGAGAGGTTCATAGTACGGGTTAAATGCTGCAACACAATCAAGGAATTATAGATCAAAGTATAGATCAGTCAGTGTACCTTCAATTCTCATAAAGATACTGAAATACATCTATAACAATCAGTTTAAAAGTGTTTAGGGTTAGATTAATCTTACCTTTTTTTTGGCCAGCTAAAAGCTAGATATATAGTCCAACAGTGGAAATCTTTGCTGAAGGATATTGTAGACAATGATTTTAGAATGGCTTAAGAAAGTAGGCTTTAGAAATTAACAGAGAGGTCATTTAAGGCCATTAAAACTCTAGACTGGATGAGAGAAGTTTCTGGATTGAAAGTTGATCAATTACGGGACAGTGTTCCTGGGGCAGTATTTGTAACCAGCTACAATGTTTTTATAGATGTCCTACTTTTGTAAGGAGTAGAATCAAGGGTGATATGGATCTTTTGTCTGACCAAAGGTGGCTGGTCTCACATTTTTGCAGTGAGACAAGGTCATGGTGTTAATCTACAGTCAATGCAGACATAAGCATTTCCACAGGATGTTCTAGATGTAATCACCATAAAATGCACATGCACCTGATTGAAAGATTTGTTTTTTTCCTTTTTTTTCAAGAATCAGAAGCCTGTAGAGAGAGGCAGTAACAATTGTCCTGTATATAGCAGACAAAATGTTAGAACAGACACTCATCAGGAAATCCTTCATTAGGATTGGTTAGGAATAGATTAGGCAAATACCTGCAAGGAAATGCTGCAGTACATTTAGTCCTTCTTACTGTAGATGATTACACTAAATGATCTTAAGTAATTCTGTACAGTCTTGCCTTTTTCTACATGCCTGGAAAAATTTCATTGACATTGTTATTGGACAGTATATTTTATGTCATGAAACAACTCTCTACTGAAGGTCTGTATTATGCTCCATGAAAGCTGTGCTCAGGGAATTATTTTTGGCAATAATAGTATTGTTTAGCCCCAGAGATACAACTGTGAGAAGTAGGATGTGCAGTTCTCATGTATGTTTACTATATTACACTAAATACAATGAATAAAAGACCATGGAAAACTGTTATAATCATCAGAACCATAAACTGGTTATATTTGTAACAGTCAAAAAATGTCAATACCATTAAAAGAGATAAAGTAAGGAAACCACATTCTATTTCTGAAATATTATGCCATGCAGTCATTTGAAATCATAGATCATAGACTTGTCAGGGTTGGAAGGGACCTTAAAGATCATCTTGTTCCACCATCCCTGCCAATGGCAGGGACACCTCCCACTAGATCAGGTTGCTCAGAGCCCCATCCAGCCTGGTCTTAAAAATCTCCAAGGATGGGGCTTCCACCACCTGTCTGGGTAACCTGTTCCAGTGTCTCACCACCCTCATGGCAAAGAAATTTTTCATAATGTCTAACCTGAATTGACCTCTCTCTAGTTTTAATCCATTCCTTCTAGTCCTATCACTGCCTGACAGCCTAAAAAGTCCCTTCCCAGCTTTCTTGTAGGCCCTGTTAAGACACTGGAAGGCCACAATAAGGTCTCCTCAGAGCTTTCTCTTCCCCAGACTGAACAACCCCAACTCTCTCAGTCTGCCCTCATAGGAGAGGTGCTCCAGCCCACTGATTATCCTCGTGGCCCTTCTCTGGACACGTTCCAGCACATCCATGTCCTTCTTGTAATAGGGGCTCCAGAATTGGATGCAGTACTCCAGGTGAGGTCTCACGAGAGTGGAGTAGAGGGGAAGAATCACCTCCCTCGAGCTACTGGCTATGCTTCTCTTGATGCAGCTCAGGACACAATTGGCCCTCTGGGCTGCAAGAGCACACTGATGGCTCATGTTGAGTTTATGTATTGTTATGTAGTTGTTAACCAAGTAAGAACAGGATGCAGTAATTCAGTAATGAGGGGTAGGATTGTGTTCAGGATTCAGACATCTAAATTTAGGAAGAAATAAATGTAGGTATCTAAGTCAGTGGAAACCTAGTCAATCTAGTCAAAGGAGTCTAGAGTACTATTCATCTAGTCAAACTTGGAGATTTGCATTAGGATGATTTAAAAGGTACACTGAACCTCATGACTCTGTTGATACTCTGATTACCCAGTTGCCTGTATACAGGTACCTAGTGCAATAACTGAACTCCACTTGCCACTCCTGATGGGCATGCCAGACTCATGCATATATCACAGATATACTTGGGCAACTCAGATGGCATAAAGCATTCAAGTGTGAACAACTGAGTAGAACTCCCATTGACTGTACTTGGTAGCTTAGACAACTATTTCACATATAGACATATGCATTTAATATGGAAAGTTGTCCTGAATTAATTAATTCCAAATTAATACAGAACTTAGAAATTATCATATTTTAATTTTTTATCTAAAAAAACCACAGAATTTTAAAATTAGAATAGGTTATGGAATTATACGGCATATTAAATAGATAAAAGATACAAAAAAAGACAAGGTTTACATATCCAAATAATGTACAGATTAATAGCTAACACAATAGTTTAAATACATCTTATATACATGAATGTGGAGAAAAATATTTTTGTAAAAATAAGTACAGCATTTATTAATTTTCATAAATCTTAAAATTAAAAGTATAGATGTCTCCATCTGAGCTAGTCACATACACTTCTTTCTTGATGAATTTGGTTCATCCTAATATGGATGAATAAAAAATAGATTAAATAGGCCATACAGCTTGTACCCTACCTTTTTTGATGCACATGTGTCTTGAATCTATATTTGAAGTCTTCTGATTTAAACAGTGCTATGCTTGAAGAACTTTTGCTCCTGATAGAACCAAGAATATTGACATGGGGTGCCATTTACAGCACCCCACTTGCAAAATGGATGCAGGGTAATTTAGTAGTTACTCTTTATATTGGATATTAGGATCAATTTCTTCACCAAAAGTGTTGTAAAGCACTGGACACAGGTTGCCCAAGGCAGCAAAGGAATCACCATCCATGGAGGTGTTTAAAAAATGTATAGATGTGGTGCTGGTTTAGTAGTGGCCTGGTGGTGCTGGGTTAATGGTTGGACTTCATGATCTTAAAGGTGTCTTCCAATCAAAACAATTATGTGATTCTATGACTCTCTGCTTCTGCATAGGACAGGGATATGCTGTGAATCAGCAACTGGTATCAATGCAGCTGACAGTAAAGAAGCAATGTGAATATGCAGACCTAAAAACATAACAGATCACAACAAACCCAGCCATGTCCTCCACACTTTACTCTGTAGCAGCTGGTAATGCAGACACATCCTAAGATTATTCATTTACATACACTAAAGATCAAAGGAGACCAAAGAGTGGTGAGTATAGAAATAGATGCATAAACTGTGGACATCTGAAATGAGATTATTTTTGTACATCCAGCATGCCATTCTGCCCTGACTTCTTTAAAAAATACTTTTCATGAAGGCAAAGCAAGGCAGAGCAAAGCAAATCAAAGCAAGGCAATGTTTTGTCAGTTCAGCCAATGATCTAATAGTTCTGTGGACAGTAAAAAACTATTGCTGAAGGGGAAGAATAGGCTTAGAGCCAGTCTTACAGACAGGGAGGCATTGGGTGATTAAATCAAAGTTCATTCTGGATCCCAATATTCCCTTTGCTAGACACATGATTCTGATCTGAACAAAGCTAGACCTTGAGAAACTTTAATTTTCTCTCCTGCTATGTCTGCACATTATTTTTGTCTCATATCACATTACCACTTTTCTGTCCAGGGAAGCTAATATGTAGAAGATTAGCCTTTAAACCACTATGACTGTGCTGAAAGATTTTCCAATATTTATCTTCTATACTTCAACCCACTAAACAGGTTTTTATATTAAAACTGTGACCAATAGGATGTGGGTTTTGTTGGCTTGGGTTTTTTTGGTTTTGTTTGTTTGTTTGTTTGTTTGTTTTTTCTCTGGGAAAAAAAAAAAAAAAAGTAATTTACAATTCCTTAATAATTGGCATATCAGAGTTTATATCTTTTCTGGATACTCCAGGGCTGATGTCCTGGGCATGAATGCTTGCTGTCACATAGCCAACTTGCTAACCTTGCAGAACCATCCATAAGCTACAGTTAAATATCTGTGTTCACATTGTTGGGCTTTCTGAGGGACACTGGTTGCAGTGTCACATTGACTTAACTGTTTGAACAGCTGAATTTTAGTGAAAAGCCTTTCCTAAGACCACTGTGCAGAATTACTTTATCAACATATTTAGCAGAATTTCCATCTTTGTCCACTGTCAGCTATGTCCATTCACAATGGAAAGAAAAATACCAGCTCAATTCTATGAGTTGCTTTTCATTACCTCTATACAAGTTTTCTAGCAGAATCCAGATGGAGATGATGACAAGGATGGACACCTGCCTGAGCCTTGATAGGCTTCGGTAAACTGCAGCTGAGTGACACACAGGCAGTTACTGTAATTCCCCTACACCTGCTTCAGGAAAAACCAAGACAGTTCAGACTTAGTATGAATTTCTGTGTTTCCAAAACATCTTAAGAACACAAGGACTTCCTGTGGCCTTAGGAAAGTGGTGCATATCATCCAGGATGCAGTTTCTTATGGTAACAACAAAGATACTACTTATGGAAAGCATGCAGATGTTCCCTTTCTATCCTTCCCATGTCCACCACTGTTGTACTGGGATATTAGACAGTACACACACACCCATTTGTTTTAATTTCTGTTCAAGGATCTATTGTATATAAAGCAAACATTTCACAGATATATGCAAGGTCCATGTCTCACTTTTTAGCACCAAATTTACAAAAGTCAAGGAGGTTAAGCCAGTCCAGAAACAGGTTGCAGTTGGGTTCTTGAAGCTGGTTATCATTATGGATGCTGATGAGACTGTGTCTAGCTGTGAAGGCTGTTTGTCCCTGGATATTGTCTTATGCATCTTCTCAACTAACTCCTGGTTATGGATGCATCTCAGCTTGGCTGCCACTTCTCAGAGGTCTCCTAAAAGGTTCCTAAATAAACCTATCAGCAGGCTTTACCCTTACTGGATGTCTTCCCCTTTCTAGTCTTTAGCTACCAGGGAAATACAGAATATTGGTCTATTATAGTCCTTACAAATGTATAATCCCTAAAAAAAAAAAAAAGCTGTTGCTACAGTCCCTATAAATGGGGGGAAGTTGATTCCAGGGTTTACCCATGGTTGATTCCCTTTTGTGCAGGGCAACGAGGATCTGAAAGAAGATAGTTCTTTCACAATCATGCTAAAAAGTAAGAATCAAAAAATACAAAAAACCAAAAATGTTTACAGTCCTGAGTGGTAAGGTTACATTGCTTACCAAAAGGATGTTTATGCATTATGTCCTCTAAGATGTGCACTGAGGTGTGATCCTGATAATTTTTCCTTTGCAGCAAGGAGGGGGCTTCCCCTGAAGTGCTTTCTCTGTCCATTCCTGCTTCTAGGCCAAAAATCAAACAGATGCTGTTTGGCAATTAAGTGGTGAGTACCTGGAAAAACTCCTTTTAGGTGGTCAGGATGAGAAGAAACATTTGTATTTATAAAAGCAAGGTCTCTTGCTTTTTAAGGCACAGATGTGAAATGCAAGATGATTAGTAACATCTTTGAGGTGTTAACGGGAAGCTCAGGTCTTATCTTCTCTAAGAAAACTGATTGGGGAATGGTACTTATTTGCTTGTGTTTTTTAAACAAACATTTTTACTTATCAGATGGTAAAATCACAGTGCTAAGAGGTGACTGCAGATTTTAACGCGTATTGGTAGAGATGGTAAACATTTTCTTGGTAGCATGAATGACCAAACCACATGCACTGAAATTCCAGCAGCTTTGACCACATTAACATTTCACCTTATGCTAATGATCATATGTGAGCAAGCAGTTGCTAAAAAGCAGGGTTTTTTTTTTTTCCTTACTAGTGTGGACACAAAGACTACAGCCTTCTTCACCTAAGATAAATTAATTGAGGTAACAACTAAACCATCTACTTCTTTCTTTTGGCCTGTTAGGAAAGGGGACAAAATGGGGACAAAATGTGAACTTCTGAGGCATCACAAATACGAAGGAGGAACTAATTTTCCTCCATCAAAGAAATCCACAAATTATTTTTACATCTTTTCAAAGCTGTGGAAGTGTGGTGACAACCTAAAGTGGGGAAGGTCAGTAGTTTCTCTGACTGGAACAGTAAAAGCTTGGTGGTGAACAGCAACCAAAGCCCCTCAATTATCTGAAAGCCCTAATATTCTGTGGAAAACAGGCTTTCAGTCAAGGCTTAGGAGACAGTTCTTGTCCTTAAAATGAACTGAGTTTTGAGTTTTTAAACTGTGTTATATTCTTGTTTTCCATTTTCCAAATGTTTTATGGGGAAAGAAGAAAAGAAAAAGAAAAGAAAAAGAAAAAGAAAAAGAAAAAG
>JANHGN010008475.1:6675-17092 GCA_024605025.1 Megaceryle maxima | reverse complement strand
AAAGAAAGAAAGAAAGAAAGAAAGAAAGAAAGAAAGAAAGAAAGAAAGAAAGAAAGAAAGAAAGAGAAAGAAAGAAGTTTGTGTATAGGTGAATGACATTATTGGATTCTTATTCTTTTGCAGTATAGTCAGCGGTGGATGGGTTAGTCTGCCCATCCTTACACTGAACAACAGCTTTTATAACTCCAAATGTAATCATTCATGGCACCTTACTTAACTGAGGAGACTAGGCAAGAGATTCTGTAAAACACGAGATGCACACGGCAACTCAGTAATTAACTAGAGGATTCATGTGCTCAAGGCCTTTCTACCATGATGAATCCATTGACTCTTACTAAGCAGAGCTGATACTTTCCTAAATTATAAACTTTTTCTGTTTCTGGGCAGAATTAGCCCCAAACAGCCCAGCCCAACAAAAAAAAAAAAGACCAAACCACATCATGCCAAAATGCAGGCTCTCCAGTATCAGGAGGGCTGTTGTAGTGGTTGTGTGGTCGTAAAGTCACAGCCTTCTAGAGAAGCTGTTTCTCTTGCATATCACAGCTATGTGAGCCTGCCCGCAAACCTCCTTTCCTGACTGTCCAAGGGCCCAGGTTTTTTCATCTACTTTTTTTCTTCTTGGATTTGTCAACATCCCACCACCCCCATCTTTATAGGAGCTCCCTTTTGTTTGGTGTGAGTTGAATGCCCAGGGGCACTGAAAGGGTTAAGTAGAGGAAATTCTTGTCAACTTCAATAGAGAATCAGGCATTTTAAAGGATTTTCTGTAAGAAAAACCCAGTATGTCTGACATCAGAGCCACAGCACATCACAGCAAAACAGTAAAAATTTTACTTAAAGGGTTTTTTATACTGTCAGAGTGGAAAATATTCATATTGTGGTTTCACACTAAAAATAAATTCTTCCATTCACAGCCAGCAACAGGTAGCTGAGGTTAGATCAAACCACTAGCTTACTAATGACTATGAATTGCAGTATCTATAGAAATGACCAGAATTCAAGGCAGCCTCTAAAATAAGCCAGATGAATCATTCTTGAAAAATATTATTCACTCTGTAATAAATAGGTTCAGCATAAATGCCTGCCACACAAAGCATGCTTTAAGTAATTTTTAAAAATGTAAAACACTGATGCACGTAAATTGAAATGATAGGTTTTCTTTCTTTTGCAGGGATTCTGCTTTTTTTTTTTCATAACAAATCTGGGGACATTCATGTGATCCTGGGATCCTAAAGTTAAGTAACTGAACTGAAACATTCCTTTTGTACAAACACCTTGAATGTAATCAATAATAGTTCTTAAAGTACCATAATCAAAGAATCTGAACTGTTTTGAGTTATAGTGAAAGCTATTGTTCAACAAAGATGCAGTAAAGAAACAAAGGCTGGTAAAATCTTTTGCTTCTTATCCTACTCTGTAACACATTTTTGTTGGTATAAGTTACTGGGTCAGGTGCTCTGCTAGTTCAAATCACCAGAACATTGCTACCATTAGTGAAGCCAAGTTGATTTACTCAAGTAGAGAATCTGGGCCCCACTTAAAATATTAAAAAAAAAATAAAATAAGAATCACACACACAAAAAAACCCCAAAACACAGTAAGAGTAACTGCTCTGTCCTACAATGCTGTTACATAAATTCTTATAGGCATATTTTCATTTCATACCCCATGTTATCTCATCAAGGCAAGGGGGTGATCTATGCCCACCAGACTTGCAGACACTAAGAGACCTGAAGGAGACTAGGACAGTTAGGAAATAAAGACCAAAAAAAACAAAACAAAAAAAACCCCAAAACCAAAACAAAACAAAACAAAACCACAAACAAACAAACAAACAAAAACCAGAAAACCAACAAAAAAAACCCCAAACCAAACCAAACAAACAAAAAACAGTGTGAAAAAATCACCACCAACTACAAAAAATACCCATCTCACCAAGGAAACAAACACCAAAACAGCAAAACCTTTTCACATTGACCTTTTTTTTCATTTATTTATTTTGGGTGTCTGGTGTTTCCTTGTAGACCTTATTGCAATTCTCTGAAATGGGTACAAAAGATAGCAATTTTTTTCATTGTCATGCATGCTGTAGCCCACCTTCATCAAAAAAAAAAAAAAAAAACCCAAACAAGCAAACAAACAATAAACAACAAAACCCCAACAACAAAAAAATAGACAGAAAATAATACCTTTCATGCCACCAACATGAGATGTTTAAATCACATGTGACAATTCAGATTTAAGTTACTAAGTTTAGAAATGAATGCTCTTTATGTCTTCTTAGTGTCTGTGCTACTATGGGACTGAACCTCTCTGTAAAGCCAAATGAACAGTAAACCCAACGATCATTATTTCATTGCTGCTTATGCCCAATACTACTACAGCCCTCATATCAAGACAGGACATTTTTTTCCCTGAAAACCAGGATGTAACTTACTTATAAACCAATCATTTATTTGTAGCACAGTTGCAGCCATATAGGAAAATTGGTAAAACAATTGTACCTATCCAAGGAGAAAATAAAGGTTGATCAACCAAGTTCTTCTGCTTCTCTGAATGCTTTGAAATTTTTCAACGCTTAAAAAGCTCTTATACTTTTAAATAATATTTAAAAGGTTTGATATCATCAAGATATGCATATACTTGCTTTATATAACCACATCACCTTTGTGCATTCATCCTCCCTTTTACCACTCATCCTCTGATGATGTCTTTTCCCAGAGTAGTTTATAAAGTGGAAAGTGCTGGGAATCTGCCTTTCTGTACATTTGTGTGAGAGTTTATATTACTGCTTTTTGGGAACTTTTGGGAACTGACAAAGCCTTTGAAAGTTGCCATATTATGTATGATTAGCAATAAGAAAACTATCATCTTCATCATTCATTTCTCTCTGAATGTACAGAGTGGAAAAAAGGTGTTCTGCTTACTGGACCAACATATCACGCCTGGGAGACTTCGATATACAAAGTACAGAGTGCAGGGTAGGTGCACTGCACTCTGCAGATGTATTGTCTCAGGGGTGGGGGGAAGGAGTGCCTTTCATGGTCTCATTGGGAAACTTGGTGAGAAAGTTACAGCAAAAGTTGATACTATGAAATAAGCGTATTAGTAAAAGTGAAACATGGTAATAGGATTTTCTTCTTTTCCTCATTTTCCACCCCCAAAAAACCACAAACAAACAAACAAACAAAACCAACCAAACAAACCAGCCAAACAACCAAACAAAAACAGTTATTGAAATGTGCATATATATACAGGAGAGAAAACGTGCAGTATGGAAATGTAACTGTAAAAATATTGTGTCCATCCTAATGGGCATCTTAGATCAAAGCAATGCTAGTGACACTTCTGTCTGAGAGTAGCTCAATGTAGTTTACTTTAAGCATGCTTTCATTCATTTAACTTCAGGTAGTGCTTATAGCTGATTTAGTAATACTGTCACAAAACACTGTGAAGATACTCTTAGTGTAAATGAGCTTATGCCAATTAACCAGACTGACAGCTTAACCAAATTAATACTCTCCCTGGAATTTTTTGCAACAGTTGAGCTAAACTGAATTCAAACTGTTTCAACTTCAGTATAGAAGAAAAGTTTGATAACAGACAAAAATAAAGGGAGAAGAGTCTACACATAAGCTTGTATCAGCACAAGTCTGACAGTGTTCTATGCAAAAATCTGCAGCATCATTAATGGAATTAACCCCCACAGCAGAATCTCTCAGCAAAATCTTTAAGATTGGTGCCTAAAGGAAGCAACTGCATATATACTACAGCAGTGGTAGGAATAAATTATCTTAGTTGTAGAGTAAGTTAAGTAGGATCAGAACAAAGGTTAAAAATCCTAAAGTAAGGTAGCTATTCCTTGATTCAAAAGTGTGTCTCATACAATTCTAAACTTTTTTTATTCCCCTAGGCAGCTGGGATTTTCCCAGGATACCCATTCAAGTGTATGTTCAATCAGTACATATTCAGGAATTCACCTCTTGTCTATACAAAGTTTCAAGGAGGTCAAGGAGAATTTTGTCATTGCCTCCAGTGAGGCCAGGCATTCCACCCACCAATCTTGCAGCTGAAGAGAGGTCTTTGGATAAAAACTATGTGAAATGTAAACAGCACAAATCCTGGCCACATTTAATAAACTGAACAGGATGTCTCTCTATCTAATATTTTCCCTATCTTAATTTATCAACTTTAAACAAACAAACAAACAAAAAGGCAAATAAAATCAGAAGAAACAAATAGCTGATATTGTTCCATTTTTCTAAAGCAGAGATTTTTAGGGGTGGAAGTCCTTTTCTTTCCAGCCATATCCCTCAGACTGCGCATGTATAGAAATATATTTTGCATACACTTTACTGAGATCCATTCTCTCAGATGCCAAACTCAAACACAGTGCTTTACATACCAGTTTTTCTATATGCAAGACTGCAAATTCACTCAGAAATTGCAAGGATCCATAAGCCACCCCCTCTATAACTTGGGGCTAAGGGAGCATGGGGTTGGAAGGAAAAAAGAGAGAACACTTTCCATATCTTGTGGAAAGATGAGGTTATAGTGATTACCATGGAAGGAAGCTATTTTTTGTGACTGTTTTCTTCAAGATGTATGTAACTTCCAAAAGTAAGATATACAATCTTAATTAATTATTTAAAATTAAGTGCTGTGACATATGAAAGCTTGCTTGTTAACGACAGATAAATACAGGAAAAAGTCTTGTTTTATGACTAATCAGTAGATGCTTGAGAATTAATTTTGTAAAAAGAAAAAAATGCCCTTCCCAAAATCAAAGAAAAACTTACAAATCTGGGTTTGATACAAAATATCCATATATACTTTTAGGTAGCAACTCTACACGAGAGCAAGTGCCCTAGAACATAAGCTTTGTAACATTCTAACAAGGTGCATTGCAAATTGCCTTACTCCTTACACCAAAAAAAAGAAACAAACAAACAAAAACACAAAACAAAAGAAAATCAAACAAAACCCAAAACAAAAACAAACCCCACAAACACACACACACAAAAAAGCAACAACCCTGAAATATGTTGCTTCTGTGCAATTAAGTTACTACTTGGGGATTATATTGTGTCATCCTAACCCATGAGGATGGTTGTGAGTGAATTTCCCTTGTGATGAGATTTGTTGAGGGATGTCCTCCTTCCTGGACTGCAAAAAAAACCAGGCCCCATGTTCCAGCTGGCCCTGGAAAGACTATGTCCATGCTGGGCAACTCCTTTAACCTATAGAAGAGGGGAACTGCTAGCAAGCTGACTTTTGGGAATGGCTCTGGAACATTTTATTGTCTGAAATGTTTTGGGGAATAGCTCAGGAAAGTACTTTTTGGTACATGCTTAACTCACACCAAGGAAAGTCTTAATGCTTCACTAGCGTGGGCAATTGTAATCCATTGTCCAGGAACATTTCCACCTACTGTCTGATTTACTAGTACAGAGGTGGCCAGGGACACTGTCGCACTTTCAAACTTTGTACTGTGATTGAATGTATACAGGAGAGAACAACTCAGGCACAGTTGTGATATAAAGTTCACTTTTTATATCATTAAGTCCCTGCCTATACATACTTCAGAATAACTTACACAGTCTTTTTTTTTCCACTTAAGATAAAAGGATCTGAGGAATGCTTTCCTCCCCAAGAACAGCACTGAGAGTAGTAGGCTGTGTGCAGTTAAATAACCTTCACATGCAGCTGCAATATTATGGGATCCTCATGCACTGGTTTTAAAGTACAAACACAGTGTTTCTCCAATAAGAAAGTCACCGAGGGATATACACAATAAATTGCTGCATAATCTCCATCTGCAAAGCAACAAAGGTAGAAGTCAGTAAGGCTGATGCTAAAAGGTACATTGCATTCAGTGAGTCCTACAAGAAGCTATTGGTGGTCCTGCTTTTCCTTACTATTCAATGCAGCTGCAGTTAGGTAAGTTCCCGAAGTGCATTCCTGTTCCCTTAACTTCTCCACTTACATATTTCATAGTGCCAAATACATAAGGGGAAAAAATCATAAAGCTAACACTACATTAAATTATCACTTTGTCTCCAATAATTAAACAAAATGACCCAAAGCAAACAAAACAATTTCTCCTCTTTGTAATTATGTATGCAAGAGAAATGAGAATAACTTTTTCACGTTGCCCATTTGACAGTGTTTATGGTACACCAACTTTTGCATGTGTCATATGATAACAAGAAATAACATCAATGCTTTAAGAATATCAGTAACTGATAAAAAATGCAGTGCAACGGAATCTGACAAAGGTCTGAAATGATTTTTATACCTAAAGTGAAACTGGCTGTCTCTAATTAAAGTAACATTTTTAAATGTAACCATTTAGTGCATTTTACTTACAGTGAAACTAATTTTGAAACATGGATTGCTATAGCCCTGATGTTTGACATTTCTGAAGATGACAATGTTATGTTTGAATGGTCATTTAGAAACTTTAAATTTTGGTGCTTTTTTTTTTTGAGCCATCCTGAAAGAACATTAGGATATTCTTTTATCAGTAATCATATTGACAACCACATGATTTATTATGATTAGTTAATATACACTTCTTCTTTATGAAAACAAAGTTAGGGTGACAAACAACAACAACAACAACAACAACAACAACAACATAATAATAAAACAACAACAAAAAACCCAAACCAAACACACATACACAAAAACAAGCAACAGAGACCCACCCCCCAAAAGAAAATAAAAATGCAGCCCCACTTTGTTCAAGATGCTATGTCCATAAATTGGTGATTCATCCTGACACACCCTTGTGTACTAGCACAGACTCTCCAAGTTAAACTTGTGTCTGCACTATCTGAATTGCTTCGAGTGCCTTAGCTTGTAAAGTATCTCAGATGCACCAAATGGTGTAATTATACAGCAGTCTCTCAGGAAAGCGGAGCTACTGATTATATAGTCTCTTACATTTTAAAAACAGATTATATTCTCCCTTGGTGAGATTGTTTTAAAACATAACTTAAACTCCTATGTATTAAAATATCCATAAATAATCCTATATAACAGTAGGCTACATTGTCAAAGCTTCTCATTATTGGTAATTTCAACTGAAATGTGAACTGATACATTTTAATGTTAAAGTTTGAACATTTTAGCCATAAGCTTCTCTAATCAGAGTG
Source organism: Megaceryle maxima (assembly GCA_024605025.1). Lineage (NCBI taxonomy): Eukaryota > Metazoa > Chordata > Aves > Coraciiformes > Cerylidae > Megaceryle > Megaceryle maxima. The sequence continues at coordinate 9,932 of JANHGN010008475.1, read as the reverse complement.
CTGCATTTGAGTCAGAGGGGAAAAAAAAAGCTTCCTACAGCACAGGCAAAGAGAAACTTCAGATAATATAGTTCATCTGTTGCCTTTTCCCAAGGTTTAAAAGGCTCAACTATCAACCAGTTTCTAGCAAAGCCATTGCTACTCATGCCCAAAGGTAACTGCATCAGCTCTCTTCTGAACAATCCCTGTGACAGAGGAAGAGCTGATTAGACTTTTATGGTAGTAAGACCTCCGTCTCTGTCATCTGAAACACAGCGCCAATAGGTTAAAACACAAGGAAACTCTTTAGAGACATAAAAAGCCTTCTCAAGTAATAAAAATCACAGTAAAGAAATGAAAGTAAGGTGTTTTATGCAACTATGGATTTCAACATCACATGAATAGAAAAACTGTATTTCTAAAATGCAGATAAAGCAGTACGGCAAGGCAATTGTCTTAAACTTCCAGAGACAGAGAATACTAATGCAAAAAACATGTTTCATCCTTCTCTTTAATTTTTTGTCTTAATAAGTGACAGTAAACCTTTATGTGTTATGGCTCAGGAAGGTCAAGGGGAGGGACGGGGACCAGAAAGAATAAATATGAAGAAAAATTAATCAAATTGACACATACGGAGGATCCTCATGTTGAAACACACAGTACTTTTTAAAGAAAAAATACTACATATATGCACATAGTTTTGATGTCAAACTGTCCTGATTTTAAGGAACCATCAAGTTTTACCTCAAAATTTCCAGTTTAAAATCAGATTGTGTAAACAGGAACAAAAATTAGCATTTTCATTGTTAAGGATTTGATGTGCTTTGTCACAATGCAGTCTACCTGTAACTCCAACCTGTAATTGATTTATTTCAGATGAGCCAATATATTGCTGACATTTTCAGTAAGAAATATATTCCATAGTATTCATACAGACACTACCCAATCAACTGTGCTCTCATATCCAGCCAATTTCTTTCTGGGTCTCTGCTTCAGTGACTGATTGAGAAATTAGTCGCAGCAAATGAAATTGTTCTTACTCTCTGTACCTGCACCCATCTAGGAACATCTGAGATGAGACAGACTGTTCAAATCTGTCTTCCCCAACAGTTAATTCCTAAAAATAATTGAATGTTCTACTGCAGTACAGAAATGCATTTTGTTCTTTCCCTGATAAGCCTTAAGATTTCACTCATCATAGAAAAAAAGAAAAAAAAAAAAAAAAATTGCCAGAAGTGAAAAGGGTAATACAGGATTGGTTGTTTTTTTGTTTGTTTTAAAGAGACAAGTTATGCATGGTGCATAAGTAATCAGTACTTCACTACTGTCAAGTCACTTCCACCTCATACAAGCTGAAAGTTTTGTAAGAAAGTGTAATAAAGCTATTGCATTAATCACCATCACCACTTAACTATTGCACTTATCATTGGGAGAATTTGGGCTTTTGAAGTTCAATTTGGTAACTCACTTGAATATGTAAATACTCACCTGAATATGAACTTAAATCTTTTCAGAACACATTTCTATATAAAGTACTACACCTTTTTATTCTCCACTTGAATTCAAGTTTCTTTTTCTTTTTTCTCTTTTTTTTACTGCTGTGATCACTATCTCAAAAATAAGTTATAACCAAGCCTCAAAACATTAAAGAGCAAAATAATAATAATAAAAAAGGGTAAGGATATTAATAGAGATATTTGTAAGTTACTGTACAAGCAAATCTGATGTATTTATTTGTAGCTCTCATCTTATGGAAAAATAATTTGAAGAAAAAGCTATCCTTTTCTACTGATACTATAGTCAACTGTCAGTCCAATCCTGCAGGTCTCTAAATTTAAGCAAATCTTACAGTGACATCAGAATTTATAGGAAGTTAACAGATGAAAACACTAAAGCAACAACACAACAAATGTTCTCTCACATCTTAATATCTGTCTAAAATTGACATCCTATATCGTGTATATCTGGCATGACTTTCACTGTTATCCTCAAAACCTGTGTACATAAAATTTTCCTTTCTTGGACCTCCACTTTCCTATCTCAAAAGGACGAAGTAGGTATGCTTTAATAACATTATCTCAATCCACTTGAAAAGCCCTCTTAATTCTTACTAAAGCAATCTAATCTGTCTGAGGCAAGATTTTGGTTTTAGCTAGAATAGTGAACCTTATCTAGTTAAGTGTAATATTAGGATATTAACTAACATACACAAGCCAACTGTTAGGAGTCCATACTCAAGCTAATTCATACTAACTGAAGCCTAGATCCCAGCACCCTAGTTAGCCCAACAGGCAGTGCCTTGGATTATGTCCTGATTCCCAACTGTCATACCTGCAACCCAATTCACTGGTAGTGGGCTTACCTAGGATGGAGGGGATCCACTATTTATCCTCATAAACAACAAGTGGAATTCTATAACCAATGTTAAATGCTAAGACCAGCTTCAAATGTCACTATCAACAAGAAGATGGCTTTCCTTTTCCCTTAGAACTTATCTAGGTAGTCAAAGCATTTGCTATAGTGCAAAACAAAGCACACCCACAATTTTTGAATTAGACTTCATCTATTAGGATTTAAGAGTTGCACCCTCCTTGACTGCTACACTGCTCAGCTGTACTGTAGTTTTCTAGTTTCACCTTCAGCTTTTCTTGGAGATATCTTCCTTGACTGAAACATAAATCCCTGAAAAGACAGGGCTCACCTTCAGTATTGTCAAGCTCATGAATACAGTGAAAAGACTGGATTTACTGTCTACTGAAATCAGTGGGCTTTTGGGTTTTCAAAATATAGCCTAAAGGTCAAAGGTTCTCCCAATAAATGGACTATTTGATTATTCCCATGTTTGCTCTCAATCAGCAAGACTAACCCAGGACAGTTTAGGCATGAGCACCTAATCTAATTCAAGAATTACATTCAGTGAATGGAAACACATGATGGTTACCAACCCCTTCAAAAACAAAATTTCTAAAAATAGTAATAAAAATCTCTGTTTACCAGCAGCCAAGTATAACCTCATATATGTGCACCAACACTTGGTCACAATATACTGATGCACTTTAAACATGAAGAAATTACTTGTGAAACATAAGCCACATTCTTCCTGGCAAATTCCACTCAGGCAGCTAAATATATACTTCTTGTCTTTGTATACCAAAGTATCAGACAGCTGGTACAGAGAGGAAAAAAAACTACCTTAGATATTTCATTAGAGAGGCAAGGGGAGAAAACAAACCAAACCAAAACCAAACCAAACCAAGCAAACAAACAAAGCCAAAAAA
>JANHGN010008474.1:8204-36654 GCA_024605025.1 Megaceryle maxima | reverse complement strand
CTGCTCTTAGGAGGCCCAGTAACTTGCCTTTGTTACTGAAGAGGTGCTCCAGCAGCAAGTGAGCAGTGGTTAATCTGCACCGTGAGGCTAGACACTCATCCTGGCTCCACTGCAACGTGCTCCTGTGTTAAACACCAGCCTCGGTGTCCCTCAGTTTGGACTGAGAGACGAGGATTGCATTGCCATGCCTCGTTGGCAGGACGGTGGCCGGCGTGTGGGCAAGCGGCTCCCACCACCCTGCTCTGCTGTGAGTGGTGGGATGAGGCACCTCAATGGGCGCTGTAACTCATTCTCTCTTGGACAGGTAGAATTGGAAGGTCTCACCGGCCACATCGAATTCAACAGCAAAGGCCAGCGATCCAACTACGCCCTGAAGATCCTGCAGCACACGCGCAGCGGCTTCCGGCAGGTGAGAGCTCTGCTCGCGCTCCAGGCGCTGCTGTTCTTGACCTCGCCTACTCAAAATTCTTTGGATGGGGAAAAATGGGAGAATTTCCTTTAAAATGGGGGGAAAAAAAACCCAAAAGCAAAAAAAAGGTACTATGAACCTTTCCAAATAACTGCTTCTGAGAGGGAAAGTGAAGGGGGCAGTCTGATGTCAGGAGCTCCCTACTGTCTCTCCAGCGTGGCGTGTGGATGTGAGGAATAATTTACCTCTTGGTTTATGGTGTGTGCTCCTCTGTGATGGTTTGCTCAGCTCAGACACTCATTTGCTTTTTATCTCGATGCTTGCAGGTTCCTCGTAGCATCAGTTCTTTTTCTGCTTGTTACCCTCTTTCTGTCCAAGGGATATTTTCTGGCTCTAGCTAAGGTTAAGGATAACCATTTCAGGCCACAGATATCAAACTGTTTAGATTGTGACACAAGCCCATGGAATTAGGGTTTTGCTAGTAAATCCAAACGTCATTTTGGGGGAAAAAAAAAATAGAAGTCCCAGAAAAAGGGTTTTCATCTGTCTTATTTTCCTGCTGAGAGCTCCACACCTGCCCTTTTCTGAGAGATTGCCACGTCTCCTAGACGCCATCGGAGAACAAAAGCTATTGTATCTTACCCCACACTGACAGAGCATTCTGGCATTAGGAGATCTCTCCTGGTCTGGCAGCCGTGAATTTTAGCCTTGGCAAGGATGTTGCCTGCCAGTTCTTACCTGTCAACTGACAGCTCAGCTTTGAATGCTGCCTTTAGCTGAGGGAGCGGGGGATCAGGATGGCATTTTCCCCACGGTAAGATCTTTCATGGCACCGGTGCCCTTTTAATCATTTCCCAAACCCATCATACTCTGAGCAGAAGTGACAGATCCAAGCCCATCTGCATTAATAAGAGCACGCATTCAGCTGGAGCAAAGGAAGCAAATGCTGTAAACCTCACTATGACAGCTATAGTTTTGCTGTGTTTAAATGTGGCAGGGAGTTCACATTAAACACCCAGGTCCTCTTCTCCCAGAGCTCCACAGGGAGCTCTGACTGCAGCCTAATCTGCCCTGAGACAAAAGTCTCAGCTCTTCTCCACAAACCTGGTCTGACAGGAGAAAACCTTTTCTGACCTGTTGCAACCACTTGGTAAATAAGCAGCTTCGTGTTTCAGAGGTACCCAGGAAAGCTGTGCTGGGTTTAAGCTTCTCAAATTTTCCATCAGAGTGCAGTGGTGATAAATCACTTCCAGTCACAATAACAAGATGCTGGAAGGTCGGGGCAGTCCCTCAGTGTGCGCAGCTGCCTGCTGAGAGCCTTTGGTGGCTGCAAGCCCTCTCCTGTCAGAAGCCCACCAGGAGAGGACTCAGTCTTCATAAAACTGGTCTGTATGCCAGCAGCAGCCTTTCCACCGTCTGCTCTCCCCTTCTCAGGGGTCTTGCCTGAGTGGCAGCAATGCCCTGAGGGGTGTTACGGCCCCTCACAGGCTGCACGAGTTTGTCACGATGTGCCCGGCTGGGAAGGGCATCCCTGGACAGAGCTGTGAAAGCTGGGCAGGATCCTGCCTGCTCCTGCTTGGCCCTCTCAGTCGCTGCAAAGGGAAGCTAAAGGCCACTCTGCTGTGATATAGATGGTTATTTTCTTCTTGCCAGCACAGTGAGAATATAATAAAAATCTCATAATAAAAATGACTAAATAAATAATTAGAAGTCATTTAATTAAACCTAACGTGAGGAGATGGGGTAAGGAACAGACACTGGCTTCCTGAAGCCAGCCTTGTTCCCATGGGTTGTATTAACTGATTTGCTCAAGCTCTTGTTTGAAACACTTCTATTCCCTCCTTAGTTTTAATCAAGCTCACGCTCTCTGCACATTTCTCTTTCTCTCTTTCCCTCTCTGTCTTTCCCTCTCCCCCTCTCTCTCCTTCCATCTATTGAAGCCACAGGGACTTCCAGCTCATCAGCTTTGATAGAGTATTCAGAGAATTTTGAAGCTGATCCAGCCAGCAAACAAATTAGAGACACTTAGACTTTCTAACTTGCTGTTGCTTTTGGGCAAGGAGAGACGGGGCTTTTTGACATCCAATTTTTAATACATTTATGTAACACACCAAACGTGTCTTTTCCTGATTTAGCTTAACTAGTGGAAATTTTTCCCCAGCCATATGAGAGCTGCTCTCTGTTCACAGGATGCGCAATAAAGCACAGACTCATTAATGTGTTGGTGATCCATAGATCTGACAAGGGCTGAGTTTGTAAATGTCATCTTTTTATGTTTTCCCCTTTCTTTGCCCCTTTGAAAAACATTGCAGCACGCCCCTCTGGTTTCAGCAGAGTGATTTGCAGTAGACCAAGAGCTCAGGTTTGGGAGCTTAACGGGAGAAGGGAATGAAGAAGGGCCCAAGGGAGGGCAAGTGTGCAGAGGAGAGGCAGGGGAAGCTGCTGTCGGGGCTGGAGCCCCTGCCATGGGCACAGTGTCCCCAGCTCTGCCTGTGACCTCTTGCTCTCGCCCGGTTCTAGGTGGAGCTGGTTACTTGCTGTTTAGCTAAAGGCTCTGCCAGTGCCCTGAGAGAGAGCAGTGCAAGTGACAGGGGTGTCTAATTGGTATGTTGATGAGATACAGAGAAATTATCAGCTGATAGCTCTGAGACCCTCCGCAATCCCTACCCCATCAAACCTTTTTAACTCAGAAGCAGCTAATCAATCTCGATGGGACTCGTTCCTCTTTAGCTGTTACCCTCAGCGAGAGTTCAGGGACAGGTCCTGCCAAGAGCTGAATGTCTGTTGCCCCCCAGGACCTGACAAACTCTGTACATATCACCGTCGAGTCCTGCTTGGGCTATGCCAGATGTCAGTCATGTCCTCTGAAGGGAGGAAGGGGATTGTGGGGGTCTCCGCTTGGCCTCGGGGGTGGGTTGTGTGCGCGTCTCCCGATCGTACAGGTTTTCAGAGGTGCTCTCTGTGTCCCATGCTAACTTCTGTGGAGGAAGCTTTTGCCTGCTTGCCTTTCTGGTGTCAGTCTCTCAGCAGTGTCCTGCAGGAGTGCCAGCCATGTGACAGACCTGCCCAGGGTCCTCTGAGGGCTTTCCTTCATTTGATTGTTTTATTCTCTCCCCTTTGGGCCAACAAAGGCACCATGTTCCAAGTACCTACTTAATTGTATCTCCTCCTGGCACGGTGTCTTTCCCGTTAGTGCTGACAAGGCTCTCCAAACACAGACTTGATGAGAGATGATAGCATTTTGCACTCCTTCCTTTTTCTGGGGACAGGAAGGAGAGGTGACAAATGCGAGCTGTAGGACAGTGCTTGCTAATCGGAGCCTGGTGGGTATCCTGGGTTTGTTGCTGTGCTGGTCCCCTGCCTGTTTTAAGACACCCATATGCAAGGCTGGTTTTACCTTAGTTTTTACCTGGGGAATGGGGATGGTAAGTACCCATGGTGCCCCTGAAGCTTATGAAGAGGTCTTGCTACGTCCTCTTTCCCTGGCGTGAGCTGCCATTCAGGTCCAAGGGGCACTGAGCAGAAGACTTCATTAAAATCATTAGTTTGAGTGATGTTTTGTCATCTCGTGCCACAAGGAGCTTGAAAGCCCAGGCATCGTTAACACGGCTGGGTCTGAACAGAGGAGCTGAAGGGTTGAAGGAGCCAGCCGAGAATGCCTCACTTGCAGCACATTAGCCACTGGTGATTTTCTGTGGAGAGGAGAAATCTTTAAGTGTCACCGATCCAAATAACGCCTTTTGCAGAGCAGCTGATTTGAGGGACCTTGGCTGCCCGTGGGGATGGAGCAGTGTCAGGAGCGATGGCACTTCCTTGCTTATTCAAGGCTCTCTGGGCTGGTTGGCAGTGAAGCTGTGAGTTTGTTCCCTGCCTGTAATGAGGAGGTGTGACAAGGCAGACCTCCTGCCTCCAGATGCTTGCCAGCAGTGCGGACAGGATGGGCAGAGGGCTGAGCACTGGGGAGGCACTGGGAGGTGCGGGGAGGATGCTGCGGGGGCCTGCAGTGGGACCATGCAGCCTGAGGACGTGGAGGGAACTCTCTCCATCCAGGCCGTGGGCTGTTAGCTGTCACCAGGTTGTATAAATCCCTCTCGCAAAAGGTGTTGAGCTCCAGCTTGCAACCAGGTGGTTGTGTTGCCCTCGCTGCTCTTCTGGGAAAGGTATGACATCGCTTAAGCTCCTCTGATCATAAGAAACCCCTTCTAATTTTCAGCTTGTTTATTTCTGGCTGGTTTATATCTATTTATTTTTGTGCCAACGCTATCATTTTAGCTTCAGAAGCTGTTCTACCTCTTTGCCGTGGACCTCCTCCACCTGGTGTATTTATACAGACCAATCATATCCACTACTAAAAAATCCCAACTCCTAAGAACTCTTTAAGTCCTAGTCCAGAGCCTTAACAACAGGATCATCTTATCCATGTCCGTGTAGAGCATTTCATTGTTTCCTAACACGTTTTGCAGATGAATATGTTTTCTGTTTTTCAGAGGCTCTTTATAACATAGATAGAGATGATTAAAATCACCTTGACATCCATCTTGCAAGAGAGGGAGAGATCTTACCATCCCAGACATCCTCTGACACATTACACTTCAGAAACAGCGAGCAGCGTGAGGAGTCAATTAGTGGCGTTATCACGCTGCGAGGGGGACAGTGGTGAGCTGGAACCAGCCAGGATGGGGTGGAAGTACCCCCCAGCACATGGGAGTGTTTGGCTTTGGTGCTGTGTTAAAACCAAGGTCAAAGCCACTGCGCTGTCAGAGGAGGAGGCAGTCAATTAGTCTCAGTATGCCAGCAGGGGAGGGACAAATTTGAGAACAGTGAGGGCTGTTAAAATTAAAGTTAATCTGTCACTAATCTCTGGTTGTGAAATCGAGTGAGGGGGGGTTGGAATTTGGGCAATGTTTATGACTGATCACTCGCTCAGAGAGGCAATTGCTGCAGAGGGTCTGGTGTTGAGCAGTCCCAGCAAGAGGCAAGGCAAGCACCTTTGTGGGGAGTTGGGGAACACAGCGGGATCAATCCAGCCCGTGGCACTGGCACAGACCCGGCACAGGCCGGCTAAAGCTCTGCTTCTAAGCCTCTCTGTCCATGAAGTACATGGGAAATCTCCCAGGTTGGGACTGTTGGGAGGAGTCCTGCACTACAGTGCCACTGTGTCGCGATGTGCTTGATGGTCGCTAAGCCACAACAGTCAAGAGAATGGGATGCTCAAGATGTGCTGCAGCCTGCTCTGAGACTCTGTCACTGTGCCTCCATCTCCCCATCTGTCGGGTGAGGCTGATAACCCCCCAGTGCCTCCTCTGCTGGTGAGGAGCCTCCGGGACTTCATGCTTCCAACACATGCAGAGGTCCTTGCCGCGACAGGTGCTTTTAGCAGAATCTTTGTTGTGTTACCTGCAGACTAAACAAGCCCCCAGCGCACCCCAGGACTCAGCTGGCCCTGCCCGCACTGCTGCAGAACCCTCGACTCCAGCCGGGGAGGACAGCGGACGTGCTCGGGACTGTCCTTTGCTTCCCCTGCCTGCTTTCCTTCTGCAGAACCCTCAGGTTTTCAGTGTCCTGTTTGCACTTCCCCCTGCTCCTTGGGCCCAGGCATGAGGAGGCTGGATCTCGGACTCCTCACAGCTGACCCCTTTTATGATGGCTTGTCAGTCACTTGGACCAGATTTGCACCAGGAGAAGAAAGAACTTGGCTCCTTCCTTGCCATCTAGAGCCATTCAGCCTGCCAACAGCGTAGCAGCGTGGCTGCAGCTTCAGGTTGTGTCCTCAAGCCATCGATCATGCCAGAGGCAAAGCACTGCCAAGAAGACCCCTGAGTGCACAGAGTCAGTCCTGGGCGGTGTAAATCAGCGTGCCTCCTGTTCGCTTCCATGGCAGTGCACCCGCCTGGCCCGTAGCTCTGTGTCGCCTTCCACCCACCTCTTTGAACATAACAAGATTACTCTTTGACAGAAGAGGAATCGATTTGTTCCTACCACCCTGACAACCGTGGCACAGTGAGAGGATAACCTGCCTTACACCAACAGGGCCCAAGATGGCTCACGTCAGCTTGAGGGAACCTGGAACGGGTTTGCTTTGGCATCGTGGCTATGGAGGAGCAGTGAAGACGCCCCTGGATGTTGGGGTCACCCACAACCTCTTAGGGCCACAGCAGCTTGCTTCAATGGTGTCGGAGGATTTAGGATGCAGGCAGCAATCCAGCACGCAGAGGGCTGGGACCTGGCAGGGACAGAGAGGCTTTGGGGGAGAAAAAGGAGGGACAGAAAGGCTCTTGGAGCTGGCTGACCTCCCTTGGCCGCTGTCTATCCAGGAGAAAATCCAGAGGCTCTTTTAGGGAGCACAAAAGAATGAGAAACTAATTTGCATGCTCTGAACTGAGCTGCTGGAGGTGCTGATCTCCCTGCCCAGAGCTCTGAAGGAGGGAGATTAGGCTCTTGAAGTTAAAATTAGATTTTGGTGAATATTCCCCCCCTGGCTGAAGGCAGCAGCTGGTTGCTTTACATCACAGCTGAGTCACGATGTCGTCCCAAGCACTGGGGGACTGGTCCCCACCACCAGTGGTGGGAATTGGGTTTACTGCAGTGACACTGAAGCTTGGATGGGTGAATTAGGCTGTCCATGGAGCTGTTCGGGTGTGATGAGCCTGGATCAAAGGGTTTGGAGGTACTTAATCATAGTAGTTGGCACCCATTATAGCAGATAGAGGAGATGAATCACGGTGCAGCACGGCTAAAAATGTGACTTCATTTCACCACCTGCTGCCAAGGTGGAACTGCTGGTCAGGGCTGGAAGGCATCTGCCCCACGTCAGCACTGTTGCTCTGGGGTGACAGCGGGAGCTGCAGTGCTGTGACACTCCCCCTGAAGTGGTTTTTTTATCTGAGGAACTCACAGTGCCTGTGCCAGCCTTTAACTCATGCCAGTGGCACTCACAGGAGGGCAGCGGGAGGTTTCGCTTCCTGGGCAGGAGAAACCTATGTTCAAAGTTACAGAGACAGTTTGAGGCAGGAACTGAATCTCCCCATTTCTGGGCTTTCACTGGGAAATCGGGAGAGTCCAGCACTTCCTGAAGTCCTTCTGAGCTGCATCAGAAACACGCAGCACCTGTGGGAAGAGTTCAGCTTCCCCAGACCCGGGCATAGCACTGACCCTGCGGTGCCCACCACGAGCAGGGATGGGTTTTTGGCATCGTGCAGATGGGAATGTGCTGGGGCTGTGCACCAGCGGGTTAATCTCGCTGCTGGCCCATTGTGGGGGTGTATTGTAGAGGTAATGGAGCATTGATAAACATCTCTTCCAGGGCCAGCTTGATGGTTGTCAGTCACTGGAGCCATATGGCAGGGTGCATACAGTAATTTGCCCTGTAAATTCCCTTATTGTTCTGTTTATCTCTCCAGATCGGCCACTGGCACGTTTCTGAAGGACTCAGCATGGACAACAGGATCTTCTCCTCCAACATATCAGACAGTCTGTTCAACACCACGCTGATTGTCACCACCATCCTGGTAAGTGAGGGGGTCACCTACAGTTCCCATTAGCTCTTTGCTAGCCCAACGCTTAGGGATATCAATCAGCTAGAATATTATTCCCTCCTCCTACCCCCCTTGCCCCCCAGCATGCAGCATTGCACACTGATTTCATAAAGAACAGACGATCAAATCTCTAATTACAGCACTGAGGACAATTCATGACAGTGTAATTAAACTCGAGTTGATGTTTCATATGGAAATGATATTTGATGAATTCGGAAGCAGCTGGGGAGAGGGCTGGGATGGGGATAAGTTACCGCTTCACATTCATCTCTGAATGATGTTCTTGTTTTGCGTACAGCTGGTAAGTTGAGGGGACAGTTGTCCCTTCTACCCATAAAATTACTGGAATAGGCAAAAATGGGTACAACTTCTATACCCTGGTTGAGAGGAATGTAGTGGGATGGGAGATTGTGCCAGGTGCCCTTTATATGAGCCTCTGGCATCCTGGCGCTGCCAGGGAGCCCACTGCCCTCTCAGCACCGTGCTGGTGGGACACCTCGGCTAAGATGGGAATGACAGCTGCCCAGTTTCAATGCAGGAAAACCCTTACTTAATGCTGAAGTGGAACCATCAGGAGCTGGAAGGCAATGACCGCTATGAGGGCTTCTGCGTGGACATGCTGAAGGAGCTGGCAGAGATCCTGCGTTTCAACTACAAGATCCACCTCGTTGGCGATGGTGTGTATGGAGTCCCTGAGGCAAACGGCACGTGGACAGGGATGGTCGGGGAGCTGATTGCTCGGGTAAGTAAATTAGCTGCTCTTTCTAACTCTGCTCTAGTGGGACTTGGCAATGAAAAGCCCTGATGCTTTATTAAGTGCTTCAGGATGATAAGGACAGATGGGGTTTTTAGTTCATTTGTGAGACTTTGACTAGAATATCTCCATTGAATGTGTTCTCCCAATGGCAAATGTATTTGTTGCGTCGGTGTGACAGCGTGCGGTCAGAGCAGGAGTCAGGGCCCTGGGTGCTCTCAGGGGTGACTACTTTGTTGGGAGGGAGGCCTGGACTCCAAGGTCCCTGTGTGAGAGCTCGATACAGAACGGATTATTCTTTTTCCCCAGTGCAAAAATTAATGAAAACTTGAAACAGGAAAATACACTGGTTCTGGCAGGGGCTGGTAGAAGCTGTAGAAAACTTACAAAAGCACATTGTCTGGGAGGGAAGCAAGAGTTACATACCTACCCATCAAAGTTCTGGCAGATTCATTTCAGCTCCTTGACTTTGAGCATTGTTTTTGGAGAAGAACATTTATTGTTTGCTTGAAGTGCATGAATTGAGATTTTTATATTTTATTTTTTTTCCTCATGGCTCTGCACAGCAGCTAGACAGAGAGCTGAAGGCTTTGCTGGGTTTGACAACGCTTCTGTGTAAGTGTGTGCTCAGTCAGCCCGTCCCCACCACGCTGCGCTTTGTTTTCCTCCGCAGCTAAAGGTAGTCCTGCCCCAGGGATCCTGATGCTTAAATAAGGTTCATGAAATGCTCCGAGATCCTTAGTAAAATAGGCTTAGCCAAAGCTAACATTAAGATGGATGTTATTTAAACCAACACTTCCTTGCTCGCTGATTTCTACCCTGCCTTGTTATTACTGAAGCACCTGTAAGAACCCAGCAGCAGTTTCTCAGCTGGTGGCAAATCTGCGGTGAGGTGTATTTATAATAATCCACAGCACTGTGTGAGAGAAGCCTCTGAGCTGCCCCATCCTTATCCTCACAACAGCGGTGTGTCCTCCTGCAAAGCGGAGGAACAAGGGCCTGAATCTGTCCCCTGTGGCTCCAGGAAAGGGTCTGGGGCTCCTGCTGCAGCTTTCCTCCTGGCTGCAGGAGATGAGCGAGCATCTCAAGATGCCCACTGGCATCTGTCTGCTGCTTTCTTAGGTGGCAAAGGGGACCTGGTTGACGCTCATCCTATCAGGCAGGACAACTCTCGGTCTAAAAGACTTGCTGAGGGCCAGGGCACAGTATGGACTGGAGATCCCTTCTGAACTAGCACCCTGTCTCCCTCCTGGGTTGCCCTTCCTCGGTAGAGCGATAGCTCTCCACACCAGCTGAGATCCCACCTCCGTCTGCTTCTTCTGAAGAGCCTTCTGTATGGTTGTTTGCAAATGCTCGGGGCTATTGGCACAGTGTTTATACATCTCTCTCTGTATACACACACACACACACACAATTACAGTTCTGCATCGTTTCATTTGGGAGGCAAGAAGGAAGGCGCAGAGAGCAGCTTGTGATCTATGCAAACAAAGGAAGGGAACAGCCATCAAATTTTTGGCCTACTAACCTTGGCAGTGCCTCTCCATTAAATAGGAGCTTCTAGAGGGTTGCTTTTCTTTAGTTGTGTTTTAGCTTCATCTTTGCACAGACATCACTTGTTTCTGCTGCAGCTCAAGCCTTATTTAGGAGGATTTTTACTTCTGCTTCAGCAGGGCAGAGCTGGCAAAATCAAAAATCGGGGAAGAGAAAAAGCTTTCTTTGCTTTGTTCTTCCAGGCCCTTTAGAGTCTTTGTAATGGTTTCAGCGAGTTTTTGATCAGAGCCAGGGACTGGCATGTTGGATTGGGTCAGCCAGGGCAGAGCTGACCGTGTGCATGCTGTTGGGTTTGTTAAGGGCTACTTGGGATGTTGCTTTTTGGGGTCATTCACTGCCCAAGGCGTTCCTCTCTTCCCGTGACGGTCAACCCCTGGCAGGGTTTGTCCTCATTTCTAGCCCCTTGTTCTTCTTCTATCCCACTTCAGGTCCACTCAAAGCAGAAGAGCCAGCAGATCCTGTGTCAGGTGCACACATTGCTCTCTCGGTGGATTTATCCCTTGGGCACGTTTCTCTGTTCAGCCTTTAGCACAGGGAGGGGCATCAGCTGGGACACAAATTTGTCACGGGAGTTGAAACTTCCCAAATGCTCCACAAAATAAAAGCTCTGTGCCTGTCTCTTTGTGCAGCTCTGTATTATCATAGGAAAGTGATTCCTCCTTGACCCTGATCAGCGGTCTGAAAGTAATGTTTCACTAAGGTGCACTTAGTGTGCAGGACCAGAAGGTCAGAAAATTATCCTGTTCCATGCAGTACCTTTCCAGTACTTCTATTTTTTTTTTCCTCTGTAATCCCCCCATGGCACTGAATCTGCTCAGAGCAACTATAGACTATATGGGAAAAGTGTTTCATTTTATTGCTTCTAAATTGACCGGCTATTGATTTATTCTTAAGCGCTGAAAAATCTATTACAGCTAATTGTGCACTGTGATATGATTGTGAAGGATGCTGTATAAACATAAATTTGTTGTTGACCGAAATTCACCAGTACATATCTTATCGACCTGCTCACAAAACTAATTAAGAGCTAAGGAAGAGGGGGACCATGGTGGCTGGGGGGGATTAGTGGAAGAGCTGTAGAGGCTCCTGTGTCTAGGTCAGCGGTGTGACTTGTCATCCGCTCAGGAAACCCGGACAATTTGTGAACGGCCGATGGAGATTTGGCTTGGGAAAAATCACTCGGAAGGACTCGAGCCCATTCTTTAGTGAAAGATGCCACAAACTCTGAAAACACCGAGCTAATTGGTCCCTCTGTGCACACAGGGCAGGGAGGCTGAACCCCCCACTCATTCCTTGAGTGAGCAGGGGAATAAAGCCTCTCTCCAGCCAGGGCAGATTTCCCCCGTCAGCCTCGCCAGCCCTGGCACGGATGGCTGCAGCCTCCAGCAGCTCGGCCGACACCGTACACGTGTGTTATCTGTAACGAGCAAGCACGGGGGGACAGCAAATCTTCCTGCCTCCTAGTTTCTGGCATCAGACCCTTAGGGGGACCGTAGGGCTGGAAGAATTACATCTTGCTCCTTCCCACTGCAGCAGTGTCTGGCTCAGAGTCCCTGATGGTTGTCTGGTCTCCCCTCTCTTTCTCTCTCTCCAGCACATCCTGGAGCTGAAATGAATTCACTAGTCTGATACAAGCCAACAAATGTATTTTCACAGCAAGGTGACAGCCTTCTCCTTGTCCTGCCGTGCCTGTGCTTGCTGTCGTGGTAGCATAGTGCCATGGTGGCTGTGCTCGGTGCCTGTACGTCGGCTCAGAGCAAGCCACTGGTGCTCAGCTCCTGTGTTCCTCCCTGAGGAGATGGGCTTGTGTCTGAGAGATCCCTCAGCAACAGTTTCTGAATTTACCCGTCTCAGGGATGCCCCCAGAGAATAGAGCTGAGCTAACAGGAGATGGTGAGGTTTGTTTTTGCCAGGAAGCTTTGTTGGCAGGAAGCCGATGCTGCAGTTTTGCTAAAAGACCTCCCAGAAAACTCCCCCCGATGCAGCTGGAACCAGTGCTCTGGCTGGGTACCAGTGCTCGGTGGCAGTCCCCTCCCCAGGAGACCTGTCTTGCTCACCTGGGGCAGGGTGCAGGGCATGGGAAAGATGAAGCAGCCCTGGCAGGAGCACGCTCTGTGCAGACTGGCCATGTTTTGTGCAGCCTGTATCAGCTGCCCGGGCTTCCTTCAGCATTGTTTAAATAACACACCACCTTTGGTGATGGTAACGCAGCAGAACCAGGAGTGTTTCCAGGACAAGTGTATTTGGGCGAGGCTGGTGCTGCTGCTGCAGAAGGCACCTTACAGTGCATGGAGTGAGGAGGGGGTGATGGGGGACAGCAAGCTTCTGCTCTCCCCTTCTGTGCGGGATCGTTTGGGGAGTGAGATGTTGTGGAATAACTAGACCTTTGGCATCTGTATCAGTGGTTTGAATCTGTCCGGGCTTGGTGCGATCAAAACTCTTGTTAAAGTGGGGCAGATGAAGCTGTCCCTCTTGTGGAAGGGTCTGGCCTCAGGAGCAGCAACAGCAAGAACTGAAAGGACCTTAAAGCTTTGGGGTGATGCTTTTTCCAGCTTCCTTGCTGGTGACCAGATGGTGCTTTACAATCAGAGGCCCTCTCCCTTCAACTGCTCCAAAAATGGGGAATGACAGGAAGGGGAAAGGAGGGAGAAGATATTTCAAAACAGGCAGAGTCCTGCTCTCTGCTCAGCAGTGGGTGTTGGTGTTCAGTGAGAAAAGCTGTGTGTGGGTGAGGGGAGGGAGGGGGAGTCTGTTTACAGCTATTGCGCTGGCAAGTGTGACATGGGGGGCTGGAGAGGGTGGGGGGAGTGGGGAAGCGAGGGAGTGTGGGTTGTTGAGCAAACACAGCGAGAGCAGGGGCAGAGAGGTTTGCATCGCGCTGCTGATTTTGCCAAAATCAGACATGAGGTGGTGGGTGTGGTGTGAACTGGTGAGGTTTCCATGCTGGTCCCTGTGGGCTTAGGGTCTGCATGTCTGGTGCTTCACCTTAACTGGCTTTTGCCATGGGCACGATGAGCACCTGGCACAGACTTTTTCCTCCCACTCCTTGAGATAGTCTAGGTGAAGGAAAATGCGTGAAGGCAGACTCGAGGCTGACATCTGCACAGATTGCTGCTCATCCCATCCCTGACCGTGGCCTGAAGGGTGGGCTGCAGCCTCCAGGGCTTTCAGGCTGTCACTTTTCATATGGCAGAATTCATCCACGTCCTTAAAAACAAAACCTCAACACCAGTTTTGAGTGACCCTCATCTGCCCCTGCTTTCAAATGCAAGAATATGCATCCGAGAGCACAATCTGGCCACTGCTCGCTCCGTCGGGAGGAGCCACACCACCCAAAATAGCTCCTGTCAGCTCCGATGGGTGGCTGGAGCAAAAGCAGTGGGGACATTGATCTGGAGGCCAAGCCAAACCCATCGTGCTGTGGGACAGCTCTACAGATGCAGAGGGACTGTTCTGTCATTGCCGCAGGAGCGGCAAGGGGGCTGCAGCCAAACTGCCATCCAGTGCCTGCTACTCATCCAGCAGAGTCGCTGGAGGTCACCTGCTCCAACCCCTGTGCAAAGCAGGGTCCCCTCCAGCCGGGTGCTCAGTACCGCATCCAGATGGGTTACTGGTGAGACAAGCACCAGCACTGGTGCAGACTGGGGTCATGTGGGTCCTGGCAGTTGACACCAAGTTCAGCTTTCTGGAATGCCCTCTAAGCAGGGGGGCAGCAGAAGGAATCACTTTCCCTGACCTTGGCCATGCTGTCGGTGCTCTGTGGGCAGCACTGGAGGTTGGTCTCATGCACCCAGGGGATGCAGCATCCAAAGTGCTGTTCAAGGCAGGGAAGGCTCCTGGAAGGATTCCCAACCTCGTGCTCCCAGAGCTGCCCTATATGCTCGTTTCCCGTGTGGCTGACACAGGGGGAACCCAAAGCCTAATGCCACTTGGGCTTTCTCACTGTGTTTTGGTTCCATCACCTGCCAGGAGGTTGTGCCCCACCTCCGTGGGGCCGGAGCTGGGCCTGTCTCCTGGCTGGTACCCCATGCCGTGGGAGGCTTTGGCGGGATCCTCTCTGCCCGGGCTGAGGGCTGACGTCAGACCCCATTCATCACCATTAGCGCCGAGAGGAGCCTTGTCAGCATCTGCAGTGAGGAGGCGGCTGCCTCCTCCCAACTGGCAGTCCCTGCAATTTACTTCTTAAGGCTGCTTAATTGTTGTTCCTCCTCAGGAGCCCAGCTCAGCCCCCATGTTCAACATCCTTTCCAGTGGCAGCACAATGCAGGCAGATCCCACAGTTAATGCCAGGTACGGTAGTGGCAGCTCCTGCTTTTGTCTCAGACACCAGCCCACCTGGCCTTCTCTCGCCTAGCAAGAGTTTGGCCTTGTTCAAGCAGAGTTTTGTTCCAGAAGTGTCTGTCTCTACTCCCAAAATGCTCCGGGTCTTTTTCTAAGCCTATTTCACGCTGACATTTATAGCTGCAGCTGTACTGGAAGGGTGAAAATCAAGCAGTGTTTGCCCCCTCTTTCCCCCATCCTTTGCCTCCTGTTGTCCCTTTCCCCAGGGCCCAGTTGTGGACAGCGTGCAGAAGGACACGGCAAAATCTACTTCTCACCCAGTGCATTGTTCAGCCTAGAGAATGCCACCTCCTACCCGTGCTCAGGTGGGGAGGGCTGGAGAATGCTCAGGTTTGCAGAGCTTCTCTGTAACAAAGACGCGCTGACCTCAGTGAATCACAAGAAGTTTTATGAACACCAGGAAACAAAATCGAAAGCATGAAATGGATGCTGTTCAGGCAGAGAATACATTGCATGCCATTCCCAGATCAAAGTTTATTGCTGTTAGAAATCAACTCTTACCTTGCATGACTTCTGAGCCCACAGAGAGAGTCTTTGACAGAGCACAGCCCCAGCTCGAGCCATGAGGAGCCAGGTCTGTGCTGCAGGGAGCTCTGGCACAGAAGGCAGACGTGCACGTGCGCGGGCTGGAGCAGCCCATGAGCTGCTGTAGCTCTGGTGCCAGCAAAAGCCCTGGAAGGACCAAAGCTGAGCAGGCATGGAATGAGCAAAAGGAAACCAGCGCTAATTGAATGGCAGGACCCTCTGGAGATGAAAGAAGGAACCTGGACACAAAACCTGTGTGCCCAGGGAAGGCAGCAGCTCTGCTGTGCTGTTTGTGCTCTGTAGGCAAAGGGAGGAGGATGGATTTGCGTTATATTCCACATAGGGAAGAGCAGCTTTCAAGATGTTACTGCCTACATCATCTGGAAGGGTCCCAAAGGACGGTAGATGGGGGAATAACTGGATTGCACAAAGTTCCTTGGTGGCATCCATATCCCAGCCCTGAGAAGGTGGGGGCTGGCAAGGGGGGGTGATTTCTCTGGGTAAACGTGGGGGCTGTGCTGCTCCTTTCAGCAGTGCCTTTGTATTGGCCCCTGGGTGCGAATGGAAATGTCCTAAGAGCTTTTGCATGAAGCACCTTTGATTGCTGATAGAATTGTATTCAGTTTGGAAGACTGGGAGAAGAATTTTATTGTTAGAATAAGCTGTACCTTCATGAGGGGCTTTGCTGGGACAGCTCTCCCCAGGACAATAGTACCTGCAAAACCCTTTTAAGTGTAGACAAGAAGGGTTTAGGAAGCTTTAGGCTTTTCTTGTGGATAAAATTCTTCACATACCACATTCCACAGATGAACTGATCCCATCTTAGTAATTTGTTGGTGTTTACATAAGGCTCAACTGCTTACACACCACGTTGTGATTATTGGTGCCTTTTAAAAACCCTGTGGGTAAATGTCTGGCTAGGCAGAAATTCTCCCTAGCTCATAATTCATTCTGGTCTGAACCTCCTAGGAATCTGTAATAGCTGCTTGGAAACAATTGCAAAAATCTGGCACTGGGCTTGTCCAATAAAGCAGTCTTGCGTGGACCATGAAGTATCACCTTCTCCGTGTCCCCTCTTGCTGAGCAGGCTTGCAGATCACCTTGTCGTTCTTTTCCCTTTTCTCCATCCTGCAGGCTCCAGCAGTGCTGCTCTTCCTACTTGCAGCTCCAGCCTTTCAGAGGCCCTTCCTCCCTGCCTGCCTTTCAGTGGGCAAGACATTTGGAGCCCCTGGCAAAGCTCTGCCAAGAGGTGATTAGTCCTCTTAAGGAAAATAATGCGAGAGCAGCAGGGTCAGAGAGCATGGTAAGAGTGATGCACCCACAGATCTGCCTTTGTGTGGTGCATTTACAACTAGCCCATGGATCCAGGGAGATAAGCTCCGTAATTTACTGGGCCTTGGGTCCTGATGGTGCCTCGGCTTCTGTGCAGACCTTATGAAATTTAGGGACAACAAGTGCAGATAGCTTTTCTTTCCCCTCCCGTCTCTTTTTCCACATGCATAATCATCATCCCGCAAAGCAGGCAAACAAATTTGTAAAGGAATGAAGAAGGTTTCATTTTTACAGAAAGCAATTACAGACATTAAAAGAGCTATAGTAATAAAAATATTTAAAATTCAAATCCCTTATCTATATTACAAGGGTATTAACATTGGAAGAAATTCTTTGTATTTCCCCTACCCCGTAATCTCGTTTGCTTTGCAAGTCAATCTGGAAAATTGTATGCCAGTCCTCTGAATTTTTTGGAAACCGATCTGCAATTTTGGAAGTCTGGGGTTGGCAGACTTGTAAACTTCATGACTCAGAATGTGGGGGTAATGATGCTGCTTTGTTATCTTTTCCTACCTATGGCGCATGCGAGTAACAGCCTGGTCTGGAGGGGGACAGCTGTGTTCAACAGGGGCTTGGGAAGGGGGAGGTTGTACCTTCTTTAGGTTAGTACAATATTTATTGTCTCGATGGCTCCTGTTCTGCCAGGTCTTTCAGCATTCCATGAATGGGAATGGCAAGCAGGCTGTGAGTGCCTGGGGGCAGGAGCTGCTGTTGGTACAGCTCCCAGCACAGCCAGTTCCCTGCTGGGAGCTCTGTGCTTTTCCAACCTGTGTGTATAGAGATAAAAGCACCCAGGTGAGGAAAGGAAAAAATGGGGAGAATGGTCCAGAGCACAAGGTGGGTTTAATTTTGGAGTGCGTCTGAGCGGGGCTTATGTGAAACTCACCTGGGGAGAGGGATGCGGGAGCACAGTCTGAACTAGTGGACATCACCGACACAACTCCCGTGGTTTCCACAGCCTGGGTTTTGCTTGCCTGTCCCAGAAAGGTGGGACATCCATCCTCCAAAAGCAGGTGTCGTGTGTGGCCCTGAGCAGGGCTCTGCCGCTTTTCTTGCTCCACACATTTCCTGGGCTCAGGGTCTTGACCTCCTCTGCTTTCCTTTCTCTCCAGAAAGCCGATTTGGCCGTGGCGGGGCTGACGATTACTGCTGAGCGGGAGAAGGTGATTGATTTCTCTAAGCCGTTCATGACTTTGGGAATTAGCATTCTCTACCGAGTTCATATGGTAAGAGACTTATTTTATAACCATTTATGTCCCTCCATTATTTGCATGCAAACGTGTCTGGTCCTAGGAGAACAATGAATAACTCATAAAAAATATTTTGATTTCTTATTTAAACACAAATGTGCTCGACCTTTATTTCCTTCTTTAAAAAAAGAAGTCTTTCTGCCTTGTGTCAGTTTGATGGAGTTCACATCTGAGAGTAATATCAGGCCAGGAAGGTATCAGAGATTGCTTTCTTTGCTGTCACCTCCTGTAAATGCTCTCCACAGGAGATCAGCCCTCTGTTTTCATAGTCACAGACAGAAAAAGGGCAAAATGGGACTGCTCGGGTGGCCCAGGGCCCTGCCCCGGGGAGGCAGGGCAGCAGGGTGAACTCTGCCCTGGGCCATTAGCTCCTTGTCTTGTGCAGGCTCTGCTTCTCCACTCCCAGCCCTTCTCATTTGCCTCCTCTCAGTTGTTCACCCTAAAGATCATCAATCCCTGTAGCCCAGGGAAGGCTCCTTGCTCTCGGGGTGCTCTCAGAACCCCTTGCTCTTCCGCGTTGGCCAGGGAGGAGGGAGAAGGGAGGCACGCTGTTGTTTAGCAACTAGCTCCCGTTCTCGCTCCGCTGCATTCGATCATCTCTTGCAACTGGTTAGGCACTGCTGCCCGAGAGGCAGGTCAGGCATTGCAGGGTGGCTGTTTAGCAACAGGCGGAGCAGGGCAGCTGTGAATCTGCCCGGGGGTTCACGTCTGCAGGCGTGCACGTGGCAGTGTGTCGTGTCTTTGCTCATACAACACTTGTTGTCTTAAATTCTCATAGATTCTCTTCAATTCCCATTTTCTGTTGTTCTAGCTTCTTCCTGAAGCTCAGGAGAGGACAGATTTTCCCCAGCGATACCCATATGGGCCAGGCAAAGCCCCCGGTTCCCCAGTGTTACAGGAGGGAAGCTCTGGCAGCCAGGTCCTTTTCAAGAGGATGTCATGTTATTCCCAGTCTGCATTTTGGAAACATGCTCTCTGCAGTGTGGAGTGTGAGCTAAATTACAGTCTTGGTTTCCCATCAGCTCAACAATAGCAGCCAAAAGGATAAAACAATTAAAGCTGCCTCTCTCAGTCCTCCCCCTCCACTGGGAAGGCTGTTAAAGATGCAGCCTTTGGTATGGACATAAACTTGTGCAGACATCTCTCTGTGCTGAGTGGCTCCTGCCAAGAACAAACAAGTAATTACAGTCTAGTTAAAATTCTGTTTCTTCTGGTACGTGCAGAGTTTAGGATCAATGCCTTAACTGATCAAAAAGGGTCAGTCTCTCCGAGCTCCCATAAATCTGTTGTAACTGGCCCTTCCCTGCCACACTTGCTTTTTCATGCCACCAGCTGCCCCGTGGATCTGGGAGGTGTTTCTGCCAGGATCTCTTGGCTGGGGTTATAATCGAGCTTCTTGCTTTCTCACATGCATTTTGAAAGTTAAGGGTTTGACTGCCATGCGTGCTCTGCCTCCAACTCACACTGTGACCTTCAGCAAGTCCCTTAACACGGCATCATTCTCCAAACGGTGTGAGGCTGATGTCACTCCCTCCAGAGGAAACACAGGAATAGTGGTGCAGGGTTTGCATGTGATCTGCTCAGCAAGTGCAAGGCATTTGCTGCTGCCTCTGTGCAAGCTCGATATAAATGTGTCTGACACATCTACTTAAGAGTGTAAGTTCTTCAGGGCAGGGACCATCTGCTGCTCGCGCTGATACCAGAGTAACGCAGCACAGCCATGTTCCTGCCCTTCAGGCATTTACCAAAGGGAGCAGGATTAATAATTACAGTCTTTAAATGCGTTTGGCAAATAGTCCCCTGCCGACGGTCAGGGCTTGGTCTTCAGCTTCCCGATAAAGCAACACATTAGGACTTGAAGTAGGGGAGCTGCCCAGTGACCCAGGCGGGCTGGCAGGGCAGACACAGGGCATCCCCCATGCCAGGTCACCTTGCAAAGCCCTGCTTTTTTGCTGTGTCAAGGCCATGAGGAGTGGTGGCAGGGGCAGCCTGGGCTCATGCCCTCCCCAGGAGCGGGGAGATCCCCCCGGCAGGGAGGCTTGGAGCCCCCCCTTCCTTCTCCATCGCTCTCTTTGTCCAGACTTTTCCTGCTTAGCTTGAGGAGAGTGTCTGAGAGCTGCGTGACAATTAACTTATTAAACTGGTAAATATTTATTTAACAAGGTAGCTAATTGCTCTGGTTCTCCTTTTAGGATGTGGTTTGCAGAAGGCAGCCCCACAACCCCATCTGCTCCTACCTCCTCCCTTCCCCGCCCCAACAAACATCTCTGCAATGTCAGAAATTACAGCTGACGTATGTTAATCACCACACAGATCTGACGGAGCCTAATAAATAACCACAAATAAATTTCTTGCTGAGGAGTTGCCTCCACGCCCTGGTCTCCTCCCAGTGTGATGACATTTTATTTTAATTTCCATTTAACTCCAGTGGCAAACGATTTCTCCCCCCTTTCTCCTCCCCACCCCGCCAACCCAGCCACCACAGTGCGTGTCTCTCTTATCACACTTAACCAAATATGGCAGCTTTAAATGGGGCTGTCATTTTTCTCAATTTCACTTGTTGTGATATAATCAAGTATGGATTTCTGACACAGGGACTCTAATAGGCTTTCTGACTTTAAGGCTGCTAAGAGAAAAGGCTTGCTTTGTTTGATTACGTTCCTGTTCTGACCAGCTGGTGGGACCTGCAGAAAGCAGGCGATAGATGACGAGTCCTGAGCAGTCTCTCTGCTTGGCAGAGGGCTGAAATCAGGTGCCCAGTGCCATTTCTGCACAGAGGATGTTGAAAGTCAGGCTTCTTTGTAGCACACATGCTTTTGCTCTGTGGCAGGGAGCAAGGGACTAGCTAGCACATCAGCCCTGCAAGTCCTTACTGTGAAGACGTAGATTTGCTGAGTACACTGGAATAGCTGAGTTTAGGCCAAGTGAACCGAGGCTTAAAGTGTTTCTACATGATTGCTGCGGACGACACGAAATGAGAGCGACTGAATGAATAGGTCCTTCATTCCAGCCAGAGGAGGCTTGATGGCCAAGGCAGAGGAGCTGGGAGGAGCTGAGCACCCCTCCTGACAAGCTGCGCTGCTCTGCCAGCAAGCCTCCCACTTCACTGGAGCAGGGATGGGAGCAAACACTGGCCCCAGGACCATGGTACGCATTGGCCTGTCTGTTGTGGGCCATCTGGTGGCCCCAAATTAGGCTCAAGATTCACAGCAGCCTGTGCTTGGGTTCTACTCGCTGACTCCAGGGAAAGCACCCGGGAGAGGGAGGGATCTGGATCGGCATCTGGCTCAGGCGTGGTCATCCTAGAGTATACACACCTTGTTCTGGTGAGACCAAATGCCCTGTGTTTGTTCCTAACACTATCAACGTTTCTGCCTCTCCAGGCTGAGCTTTCTTGCTTCCCTTCAGACTTAGGAACAGTTCTCTTGCCTGCCCTTTTTAGGGACAAACGTGTATGAGGAATGCTGTAAGTAGGGCTGACTTTCTGCACGAGGGAATGGTCGAGAACTGGAGTCCCTTCAGACGCTGCATCTCCGTGCAGGGCAGGCAGGGAGTCATAAGGTCTCTTAGGGACCTGAACACAGACAAATCCAAGATCAAGGCTCACAGCTCTGCTCCTCCTCTTCCTCGATGTCCTGCACGTTTAGGCTCTTCAGTCACCAGTATCTGCCCAGAAAACTAGTTCTCTCTAACTGCAAGTGAAGACTTCCAAGAACGACTGAGGATAGTAAATGAATCTCTCCCACTTCCATCTGAGGATTTGCAGAAGGCCTTCATCAATTATTGGACATTTTGAATATTTCTATTCCAGGAAAAATAGCTCTTCCAATTAACAAAGCTGTATTGGGACCAGCTAAAAATATCTGACAGACTCCAGATATTGTCATTCCGATCTTCAAAACAGACAGATAAGAGAGAGTTTGTGCCCTCCGTGGGAACAGAATATACTTTATTCTTATCCACAACTGTGAATGAAAAGAATATGTAGCAGCAGCCTGAAAATGACTGTAGCTGAAAAGAACCAGAACTACTACTACTGTAAAGTCACAGGAGAGAGTCATTGCCAAGCCTGAGACTTAAAGCTTCCAACGCAATTTCCTTAATGAGCATAATTTATTGACAAACTGCCCCAGAAACACAGAGAAGACATCAAGGCCTTAATTACAGAAAGGAACTTTGTTACGGGAGCATCTCACGAGGGAGCCTCAGACAAGGCTCTGCCAGTGCCTGGGAGTTTCCTGCCAGCTCTGGAATGCCAGGGAGGGATAAGCCACCCAGAGCAATCTTCTGCTCAAGAAGCTCCGGTCTTCTCAGCCGAGAGCAGATGGTGCCCTTCACACCTTGCAGGTTCACGTTGCCTCATTTCATTCTGGAGCGTGCACACGCCTGCGGAAGGAAAGGGGTGGCTGAGCCAGTTCAGCTCTAGATGAACAAGGGGAAGCAGGGGCTGGTGGGCATCCAGGAAAGCTGCGTGGTTACTGAAGAGGAGAGCTTTAACCCTTGGCTTCCTCATGGCATCAAGAAGTCCATGACACTCAAAGCGGTCAAGGACAAGTGCAGAGGGAGTGCACCTTGGACCCTGGAGACTCCTGAGATGGTCTCACCATTCTGAACTAGTAAGAGGAGCTCCAGCAAGTTGAGCAAAGGATTTTACTGGAACTGTGAGCCCCTCGGGGATGCTGGGAGTGTAGTTCCCAGCAGCGTCACTGGCTCTGAAGCCCTTGCTGGCTGTAGCAGTCATTTTTCTCTCTGGGTTTATGGGAAGAGTATAAGGAAAAGCAGAACACAGCAGCAATTGACTGAAAAAAGGGGAAAGGACAAAGAAAAACTTAGTATCTTTTCACTGTTTGACCCTCACCTGCTTATAACCAAGCACAGTAAGGTAACCTGGTATGAAGGAGAGACCTTGTCCTAAAGGGAGACTCTGGAATTACACCCAGGAGAACCTGAACCTTTGCTTGGGAAGTGACTTCAGATTAGTCTGAAGATGGATGCAGGATGGTCTGAGCCATTGACTCTTAAGTCATCTGTTTGTTAAAAGGCTTAATAAGGCAGATTATCTAAAAATGCAAATGCAGATCCCAAGCTGAAATTCATCTTGTCCTTAAGGATACAGGGACAGGATGTGGTGGTTCTTTACTTCATGCAAGGCAGAGTTTGCTGAAGAAGGTTTCTGAGATGTTACGGTCCCAGCTGGTGACTAGAGCTGAGAATATCACAGTATCCTAGATATTTTTAGTAGAGGAAGATTTTTGTGCAACAAATACTGCCTTTTCTAGCAACAAGTTAGTCTTCAGAAGAACTGCCAAGGCCTTGTGAAATTCAGCTTTTGCATAAGACAGGAATACTTCAGTAGTAAAACAGTGGGGGTTTTTTTAATGGAAATGGAATTTAAAGCGATGGTCTGAGTCTGGAGTAGGAAAAAAACCCAACCAACTACTATGTTTCCTGGGGATGTTTGTGAAAACAGAAAATGATTCACTGCCTTTTGAACAAGGACAACTCTGGTGTGCAGGACTGTGGTCTTCGATGCCCCTGGGTTTGCTCTGGCAGTGGAGGTTAGGTGTTGGTTATTGCCAGCTGTTATTAGTTGATGTGGTGTCGCAGGCAGGCAGGGTAAGGCAGCGGAATAAGGGAAAATGAGGCCTCTGTGTGTCAAGGATGATCCCCGGCAGCAGCTTTTGTGTAAAGCGAGCAACCTATGCATGCAGCAAGTGCTGGGAAGCGGCTGCTGGAGGGAGCATGAGCTGCTCGCAGCAAACAGTGATAGATGTTTTCAGCAGAGCAAGGTGCCAGTAAGAAATACGCTGGCAGCCTGTCTGAGATGTGAGAAAAGGCTGTTTCCATTCTGACTTTACAGTAAAACCTTCGTGGGAGCTCTGACTCATGGGCAGCTTCCCGGTCACTGGTGCTGGGGGAAACTGCAGAGCTTGAGGCTTTGAGATGCCAGGACTGACTTGGTGGTTTGGGGCAGAAGGGAACAGGCTCCTGTGAGCTAAGGGTTCATGTTCCCAGAAGGTTAATGCATGTCTTTAGCCCTGCGTTGGGAGCTGATGGGTGTCTTTCAGAGGAGAAGGAGAGAAGGTGCCTGAGGTGGATGAGCACCACGTGCAGCATTCGGGACGGGAGGGCTACATCAGGGTGCACGGTGCTGAAATGAAGTGTGTTCTGCTCCACGTGGATATTAAAAACTACACAGGGAGCAAAAGAGCAGTTCTTTAGTCCTGGGGCTTGTACTCTAATTTCACCTCTCACCTGGTCCCCTATGATGGGGTTGAGTGTGCTCAGAGGTGAATTAGTGGCTGCTCCTTCCCTGCCCTGGAGGAGGCTGTGTTGGAGAGAAGCTGCATCCCCAGAGCTGGTGGTGGCAGGGGAAGTATGCTCACCACAGTGGGTGGGAGGTGTTCAGCTTTTGAGAAGCTTCTCCTCAAAATTAATGCTCCCTTTGCACACGTTTTGCTACATTTGACAAGATTTCAGCTGTGGCAGTGTCCTTGTGGAAATTTAAGGACCTTTGAGAGAAGACCAATCTGCTTTTTCTAGCAGTGAGGAATTACTTTTCAAGGAAAGGTGGTTTCCTGAGAAAAAGCAGGAAATTCTGATGCACCCTGGAGATAAAAATATCATGTGTTCTGAGATAAAGCTAATCATTTTATCGAGCTTTTTAGAGAAGATACATTTCAAGGCTGAAGAAAGAAAACTCAGAAATCTTGCAAACGTCTTTTATCTTTTTTTTCTGCACAAAAATATTTTCTCCCCACTCTGCTTCGTGCAGAGGATCCCACCCACCTCGGAGCTCAGGCGTGCTCTCCTAGGGGAGCCCCTCCTGCCCAGCAAGTCTGGTGTGCAGCATGGTGGTGGTGGACAAGGGCTGCAGATGGGACACCCACCTTGGAGGCCCTGCAGGCGAGGGGTGCAGCACCTCCTACCCTGGGGAGGGCAGAGTGCTGCGACGGGCTCGATTCTTCTCTCAATTCACCTCTTTCTTTGCTGGGAGGAACAAAAGTGGTTGAGGTGAGGAGAAGAGTCTTGGTTATTTGCTGCATTTGCTGTCACCTGTTTACCCTGCAAGGCTTTTGCAAAGCCCATTTACTTTATTTCCCTTCTGTTGCCACCGTCCACCATGTCAGCATCGGGGCAGGGGGGTGTTTGTTTCTGTCGTTTTCAGAATGGACTGTTTCATTTGTAGAAATACAAGCAGCTCAAACTCTTTTTTTTGTGTCTCCCTTCCAGGGCCGCAAACCTGGCTACTTCTCCTTCCTGGATCCCTTTTCCCCTGGTGTCTGGCTCTTCATGCTGCTCGCCTACCTGGCTGTCAGTTGCGTCCTCTTCTTGGTCGCTCGGTAATGTGGCTGCCGGTGCCTTTTCCTTCCTCGCGATGCCATCTAGCGTCACGCTCCCACACCCGTGGGGGGATGTGTGGTGAGGGGCTTGGGGACACGGCGACATCCCCCAGGCCACCAGTGTGGAGGGGACAGAAGGGTCCCAGTTCCCCTGACCTCCAGCAGCCAGGGACCGGGGCTGTGCCGCTGAGGTCACCGATGCAAATGGCAGCCCCAGGGTGGCCCTTGGTATGGCTGGGACAGGGCGGGCAGGGCCAGCGAGCCTGGTGCAGGAGGGTGCTTGGCCACAGCAGTGGGTGCCAGTGCCAAAAGCTGCGTGGGAAGGGTGGGAGGAGGTTTGGGAGCAGGGCTGGTGCTGTGCACAAGGTGCTGCTCCCTGTAGTGCTTGATCTGCAACAGAAAAACCAACCGCTTGTCCTGAGCAGGAAGGGTGGAGGCTGCCAGGTACCAGCAAAAGCATTCAGAGATATTAATGCAAATTCCACTAGTGATGTTTGGTTCCTCTGGCCCTTTAAAACCCAATGTCTACAGAAAAAGAACGTTCATTAATATCTTTCAACAGCCTCTTGGTTGATGTGCAGAGCCTCACTTGACAGCTCTCAGTTCCATTTCCCTATGACTAATTTAAATCAGCCTTAAAATATATCACTGAGTGCTTGTCTGTAGCGTGTCTCCCATCGAGGTCCAGGGTCCGTGCTCCACTGCTGTTTTCCATGACCTCCTAACAAACTGCTTATGGTTGGTGGCATAGATGGTTCTTTTCTGACAGAGCTGAACTGTGTCCTGGCAATATGTACCAAAGACATGCTCAGGGCTTGACATCTCTTTTGGGACATGGTTAACACCCAGTTCTTATTACAAAAATTGGAACCGTGCTGTCTCTCAGTCCTTGGCATGGCTAAAGTTGTCATCCTGACAGGGCTTTAATGGTTGTTTCAAATGCTGTTACAGCCTCAGCAACATAGTTCTGAAGAAACCGTTGAATAATGCAGTCTGCTCTCTGCAGACTGAGATTTGGTGTCTCTTTAGCCCCCTCCTCATGTTTTAAACATGATCCTCCAAAAAGGTGCTTTTACACAGCTTCACGCTGGAGATGGAGGTTTGGATGCTGCTCTCTGCCTTGCTCAGCAGCCAGGAGCTCTTGACCCTGTGAATTGCAGAAGACTCTCCCAGAGCACTGCTTTTTACTGCCAGTGCTTGATCCAGCCATGGAAAGTCTTCAGGAAATAACCTCCACCTCACTGGCATCAGAGTGAGGTAGGAGATGCAGAAACGAAACTAAACACCTCATTTTGGTTAAATGCTGCATAAGCTGGCAGAGCCCTGCAGCTGGGTTAGCAGTATCCCCAAAGTGACCCTCTCAGGCACCAGCTTTGTTAACCATTAGCAATATAACGAACTGCAGCATAGGAATTAGAAGACTTTCTTAGCAACCAGGGAACTGAGGTTTGGAAACAGCAAAAAAAAAAAAAAAAAAAAAAAGAAAAAGAGAGCTAGTCTACAGTCACTTCAGTGACAGACTGTTGGTTATTTCAGATTCCAACCTCTGTCCTGTCTCTGTGAGCACCAAAAGTATGTGGTGCTTAAAATACCAGTACTTGGCTTCAGACTAGACCTGGGACCCAAGCCCTGCTGGTGCAGTCAGACCTCCTCAGAGCAACCATTTGCACCAATACAGTTGTTTTTCTTAAAGGCATCATGCAGTCAGGTCTCCCACACTTTGCTTTTGATCTTCCCCTCGGTGGTTATTCTCCAGCAGAGAGCACAGCCAAAGATGTTTGCATTCAATTTCATATCAAGTCCGTGCACATCTGGAATTATTGTTGTGGTTGTCTGCAGTACAAATTCGCACGCAGGGCTCCAGCCTCCCCGCAGCCCGTGCCCAGATTTTCAGCAGAGCCTTTCAAAACTCATGCAAATCTTTACAAGAAAGCCTCTGGCTTCTGAGTCTTAGAGCAAGCAGCTCTGAGCCCTGGGCGTCAGTTGACAGCAAAGAGTTTCCTGCTCAGAAAAATCTGCTTCCAGGAGAGTTAGGGCTTTACAGCTTTGCCTTTTCCTTTTTTTTTTTTTTTTTTTCCCCTCCAAAGTGCCCCATTTCCCAGTGAATTACCCGAGCTACCCATTTCTTGTCATTTTAGATTGACACCGTATGAGTGGTACAGCCCCCACCCCTGCTCCCAAGGCAGATGTAATCTTCTCGTGAACCAGTACTCTCTGGGCAACAGCCTGTGGTTTCCAGTCGGCGGATTCATGCAGCAAGGCTCCACCATTGCCCCCCAGGCGTTATCCACGCGCTGTGTCAGTGGAGTCTGGTAAGGAGAACACCCATCCTCTTAAGGAAGGCTTCTCTGTGGGTCTTTCTTGGGCAAAGGCAGAAGGTGGGGATGGAGATCAGGTTCAGTCCATGAAGAAATCTCAAGTCGCAGCCTTCGCTTCGCCTTTCTCTAGGTGGGCGTTCACCTTGATCATCATCTCCTCCTACACGGCCAATCTGGCAGCCTTCCTCACTGTGCAGCGGATGGACGTTCCCATCGAATCTGTGGATGACCTGGCTGACCAGACAGCCATCGAATACGGCACCATTCACGGCGGCTCCAGCATGACCTTCTTCCAAGTAAACCCCATTCTTTTGCTAACTGGGGCAGGTGGTGCAGAGGGCACCCTTTAATCAGATTTGGATGTCACTCCAGCCTGCTGTGCCTGTTTCATTCTGGTCTCTGGCATAGAGGGGACCGCTGGAGAGACCCTCGGTTGCTTGGTTGCACAAGGCTGGGCTAGATCCACAATGGGTGATGACGGGGCGAACGGTGGGGCAGCCATGGCAGAGGATGGGGAAGGCAGGACTCTGGAATACAGCAACTGGCATGCTCTTGGGATGCTGGAGGACTAGAGTTGGCACATCTGTTCTGCACCCTGGAGCAGCAGATTTCCCTGCTTGCCCTTAGAAAGTAACTTAACGCTCAGGGTGTCACCATGTGGGAGGGAAAGTGGTACACATCCCTGTGTCACAGTCATGACGTACAACAGTCTTCAGCAGATGAAGCACCCTGTGGTCAGATTTCTGTGGATTTCTACATGGTTTTGATGTGATCTCAGCTTTTACATGAGATCCTCAGGTTGGGTAAGCAAAGAAGAGTCTGCAAACCCCAGGCAGGTGCTTATGTCAAAGGACTGGAGTCTGTCTGTGGGCAGGGGCACTGAAAACAAGGCAGTCAAGTGTATGCAAACTTATGCGGGCCATTTAGCCCAATTTAATTTTTATCTTCCCTGCTCTATTCAGAAGGGAAATAAATGAGTGAATCTTTTCTGCAGTGCTCTGAATGCACAAAGAACTTCTTGAGGATTATTTATTTATTACTTGTTGAAATTCTGAGAGGAGAGAAAGCTTTTCTCACTCCCCCCCCACCCCC
>JANHGN010008473.1:76192-93177 GCA_024605025.1 Megaceryle maxima | reverse complement strand
GGTCTGTGGTATGTGACATGGGAAAAGATCCCGCTGGAAGCTGTGAGAAGTGAGCCACACTGCTTCCCTGAGATGGCCAAGTCTTGGAGTGGCTTCTTTATCCCGTCCTGCTGTGCCTCCAGTACCCCCCGTCCTGATGTTGCCTCCGGTCCCCCCCCCGAGTCCTGCAGTAACTTCTGTGCCCTCTGTCCCCCAGTGCCTCCCGTTCCCCATTCTGTACTGCGAAGCGTCCTCGTCCCGCACCGCGCTCTTGTGCCTCCAGTGCAACCCACGCAGAGCCTCCTGTACCCCCACTCCCCGGTCCTGCAGTGCCCCCCCGCCCCGCTATGCTTTCTGTGACCCCCGTAACGTCTACTCTGCCCTCCCGCCTCGAAGTGCCTGCTCTGCCCCCCTCTCCTTTGCAGGGACTCCGGTGCCCCCTCCCCGTGCCGTGCACCCCTCTCCCGCCCGCACCCCCGGCATCCAGCCCGTTATCTGCATCCCCGCGGGGCAGTGCCGCCGTGTGTCCCCACAGCTGCCCTTGGGCACCCCGTGTCCCTCCCTTAGCAGCACCACGGGAGACACCCCCTTCTCCCCGTAGACCCTCTGCCGGGCTTTCCTTTTTTAAAAAAAACCCCTGTTTTTCCTCTGTGAGGCCCGAGGGATTCACCCATCGGCTGGAGCTCAGTGTGGGGGTGCAAACCGGGTGCCATCCCCCTCCCCGAGAAACCTAGCACCTCATCTACTGGGGTGCCCCAGCCTCCCCCCAAGGTCCTGCTCCCGAGGGTGGGCCTGGGGGATTTGGGGTGCTTTTGAAGCGTGTTGAGGGGGCTGGGGTCCGAGGCTTATGAGGGGTGCAGGGGCGGGAAAGGGTGACGGGGCTTTGCCTCCCTACCCTAGAGGCAGCCCAAGCTGAGGTGGGACTGCGATGGGGGGGACGGGGCTCCTAGGGGGGCGGCGGGGCCCCTTCACTTCTCCTTGTGGACAAGCGAGGAAGTGTCTGGCCAGAAGACGCTCTCCTTGGCAGGGCTCGCGCGTTTAAATAATAAATACCACCCCGATCTGCACCGGGGATGCTGCTTTTAATTTTCTGTCTACATCCCCACAGCGCGCTAATGAGAGGAAAAGATCTTCTAAAAAAGCTGTAATAATAACAACAGTAATTCCGTGCTTTAAAGCAAGTTCTTCTCCTCCCCATAGCAATATTTGAAAATGTTCCTCCCTGGAGTTTTCTTTCCCTTGGCCTTTGGTAGGGAGGGGGTGATGGCTGGGGTGTCCCAGAACACCTGCCTGAGCGGGATGCAAGGTGGGGTGGCCCCGTGAGGGGCTAATAACTCCCACACTCACTGTGTGACAAATAACGTGCCTGAAAATCGCCCAAAAGGTAGAAAAGTGCGTTTCTAGAACGTCGTCTTGTCCTTGCGTCTCTTAACTGCTAAGCTGTGTTACCGCAGCTGTTTATTCAGAATAAACTAGGAGAGGTGGTTAAATGAGCTGGCGTTAAAAAGACTGGTGATAAAGATGAAGCTTTGCTTCATCAGTGTTATAGGGGTGCGGGTGAGAGTTGGCTAAAGTGCTCCTGCTTGGGGAAAGAGCCTGGAGTTGCCGGAGGAACCTTTTGCACAGGGCCTGCTCGTGCAGGTTGCGATGGTCAGGCTAAGTAGAAATGTCAGAGAAATGGGGTGTCTTCTGTTTTCATGACACAGCGTAGCACTCAAAGGTTCTCTAGGTGTGGATCACAATGATTGTGATTCACAGGGGCTGTGGGGTAAGAAGGAGGAGCTTTCAGAGAATTGTGATTATAATTTAATTGAGTGTTAGATTAAGTTGGTATTAGAGTTACTCTTTATAGAAGGGACACAAAAGCTCTTACATTATCGTGCTTGCATTGCAGTTTTCACTTGAAACGCGTGAGCCTTCTCCTACCTTGCAGCAATTCAAAGGATGCGGTCGCAGTTCATTAGAATAAGGGAAAGATCTAAACTAAATATTAAAGTATTTAGAATATTATTACAATGAGAATGCTTACAAGGGATAAAAGGATAGAAGAAAGTTTAGAGCATTTTTCAGTCTTTTTGTGTTCTCATATATGTGTATATATATGTATTTATACATGTCACATATTTGGGCCCTGCATTTGACTGCTTCCAGGGAGGTATAGATCTGACCAGTTGCCCCTCGCCCCCATCCGCTGTGGGTGGCTCTGTGCTTTCAGAGGCAGTATGCAATACGTACTTTTAAAAATCTTCTGAAGGTATATACACTCTTACTGGTAAATTAATTTAAAACTGACTTGAAATAATTTTGACTATTTAAAAGAATTTATTTCATTTGACAAATATAAGTTATGTGCAGCTATCCAGTACTTTTAGACCAAAGAAGCTGCATGTATCATATAGTGAAACACTTGACTGTAATATAACAGATTGGGAATTATCTCTGGAAAAAAAAAGAAAAAAAAAAAAAGAAAAAAAAAAGATTTGGGCTATAGAAATCTCAGCTAAACAGTTAACTTGAAAGTAGCATAGCTCACAGACAACACACTTTTTGAAGGTTTATTGGCAATAAATAATATGCTGATGATAATGTTTTGAGTGGTGTGTTAAGTGTGTCATAATTCTCTTGCAAAGATCTCTAGTAAAAAGTGCTCTGCATGTAGCACTGTTTTAATTTTAAAAAACAGATATAAATCATATGCAAGAGAGGAAGTATGTTATAAACTGTGCTGGGTTTGATTATAATTTTTTGAAATAATGCTGTTTTAGTGTTAGATTTGAATTTTAAGTATTAATATTTACAGGTACTGGGGAGGGCGTCCATGTGAAGTCTACCAGATAATAAGATTGTCATGGAGAAGAGTATTAGACGTGTACCTATTAATATAGCTCTATCTATTGATATTCCAGCATAAAAGAAATAGATACTGTGCACTCAGGTCCAAATCATATTCACTTCTTAATCTTAATAGCCGGGGGGACTTTGTTTGAGTAGAGTTGTCAGAATTTGGCCCTCCTTTTATGTGGCTGCCTGGGAGTTCTAACTGAAAGTCATAAAGACCTGAATTGCCACGTTAGATGTTAAATGTTCTTTATGATGCTGATAGTAGCAAAGAGTCTTTGTGGACCTAAAGGCGGGGGGGAAAAAAAAGGTCATGAAGACTAAAACCTCTCCCCAGTAGCACCACAGTAGTTAAAGGTCTGTCAGCGTTTCCACTCCAAACCCCAATTTTCAGAGTTTATAACTCAGCTGTTTTAAATAGCTTCAAGCTGAAACCTGCTGTATAAATTGTCAGCCCAGATGTATATTTTGAAACAAAAAGTAGTGCAAATCAGTTATTCTGTTTTAAGTTACAGAACATTAAAATATTTTTAATAGTATCAGATGCTCTTTTGGCAATCTCTGGAACAGGCATTCTCAGTACGGAGGGTTTTACATTCAGAGGCTGTTTGAATTCAGTGTTTTGCAAGAAAAGTTGTTGAAGTGGTAGATAGCAATGTTTGAGAGGAACTATTTAGCATGTACGCTGGCTTCTTTTCGAAACAAGCATTTGACTCTGCAGAAAGTCTTAGTACCTGCTGCTGTACAGTAGTTTTGCTTCGTGCTTATAACTTCCGTCTTTAGGGTACATACTTTGGCCAGTTCAAATCCCACTGGACCGAAACTGGGCAAACAGGTTGCCTAACCAGATGAGAATCATGTTATGCAAAAAATATGTAGTTATTTTCAACTTGTAAGAATTGGTAGAAATGGTTTGGTTTTATTTTGTGGCTTCATTTGACTTTGTGTCCCTTTTTCAGCTTTAGTAAAAAAAAAAAAAAAAAAAGGTAAAATCTACCTTTAATCACCAAAATGTGTAGGTAGTTTAATATGCAAAAGAAGTATTTTGAAAAAGTAGAGGTATTTCTGTTTGAAGAATAGGTGAGGAATGTGTACCGTGGCTACTTTTAATCTTTAATTTTCTCCGCAGTCTTTACTCATTTCACAGAGCTCTTACAAAAACTCTTTCTAAGAATATGTAAATCATTTTAGACTGATACATGGCATAAAATTAGTGAATCAAAGTTTATGCCAACAGTCTTTCAGTATGTAAAGTTACTCTTTAAAATTCTCAAAATGATGTGTATTTCTCCACGTTTCAAACTTGTTTTGCAAAGATTTTTTTCTAAGCAGTGTTATTCTAAGCAGCTGTAGTGTACATGTGCAGTAGTCTTCTGGTATTTCATGGCAGAAAAGTGCAAAATTGTGCAAAGAACAAGTATTTTACTCCTGTTGCATAGCAGGGGAGCTTCCCATGTAATAGGGCTTCCTTTTATTAGCCGAAGATTTTATTTCCACCTCTGATTTCTGTTTGTCTTTTCCTAATGAGATGAATAGGGATACTGTATTGTACTGCATCAAAAATCATCATCAGTAATGATGCAGTTTTCGATTAGGCGTGATCAGCCCAAGTGACTCCGGCAGCCGCACGTGCAGTTTTAGGCTCATGTCTCAGCTGCCAAACTGAACTGACATCGAGAGCAGAGGGTAGGGAGGAAGGGTCTGAAAAGCAGTGGGGAACAGGAGGGGTCTTTTCTGAGGTTTTGCTCCCTCCTGGCCAAGTGTTGCAAGCTGTTCCCGTGTCCGGGAGACCAGGTTGAGCTGCCTGCTCCGTGCTCTGGTTACCTAGAGAGAAGGAGGTGAGCTGAGGCTGCAGCCACTTCGCTCCCTCTTCTGAGGCCCCTGGCAGACTCACGCTTCCTCCTGCGCTCTTGGTTTCTTCGCATTTCTGGAGTTAATGTGATTTTTTTGTTTGTTTGTTTGTTTTGTGAGATATAAAAAGCCTAGGTTGCAACTCCCCTGGATGCTAATGTGCGTGACAAGACTGTCTAGAGATAACGTGGTCTATCGCAAACTGGGAAGGGAGTGTTTTAGAAGTCGAGCCCCATGCTTTAGAGTTTAAGCCAACATCCATTTATTAAGGGTTAGTCAGCTCTATAATCTGTTCAGCAGATTATTATTTGTTATTTGATTATTATTTATTATTCCTTACACCTCGCTTTGAAGCCGTCAGACCTGGTTGCTGTCAGACCCAAGGCAGTGACCTAGTGGGACCTTAGATCTTACCCACAACGGTGGTTCCTGTGTTTTTATGTTCAGGGATGTTCATATCCCTTTAAAGTAAAATCTTTGCTTGATAGGCAGAGACCTCACAGTAGTTTGTTGCAAAACTCAGTTTTCAGTTTTGGGTGGTATTACCTGATGTTTTAGGGAAGAACAGAAAAACACCAGGGGAGACCCTTTTTATACAGTGTTTCAGCTTTGCTTTCTTCTTTCCCTTCGATATTTCTTTTAAATAAGATGAGCTGTAACTTTCAGTAATATAACCTATTTTATTTGTTTTTCCCATTTCAAATACATTTGTCATGAGTTTCTATTTTTTTTTTTTAAGAAACACTGTACAGTGCACTGGGCCACATAATGCTCTCCCTGTGTATTCAGAACTCCTCATTCTTTCCACTTAATTAAAGTGCAACCTGCAATTATTAGTTTCAGACAGGATCATTTATGGGAAAGACATTTCTAGCCGGGCTTATGACAAAATATAATACCTATTGCAGGAGACGGAATAAATTACTTTGAATAATATAAGAAATCCTATCTGACCATGTCAACTGGTAGAAACTGCAAGGGGACAGACTTTGTATCTCAGGAGTACTTTTTTTTTTTCCAAGTTTGAGCTCAGCCATGCAGTATTTCTGACTCTTTTTGTTGTAAATGTATTTCCAGCATCAGTATCAGCTAACTGGGCAGAAGGAAATTATTTTCTTGATACTTTCATGGACTATTTTTACCCAATGTGAAGGAATGGGTGTATTTTCTTCCTGGTACCTTAATATTCCTATTGAACTTTATTTTTAATTCGAAAAGTCACAGGGCTGTAACACTGTAGGTATCCCTGGTGTTTTCAAATTAGAAGATGGAATCTGTCTGCTCTATGGCATTTATCTAATCAGGTGTTGGAGCGCTACACAGCCACTGAAGCATAAAAGTGAGACTACCAGATGCTAGCTGAAATGTAAAGAGAAATACTTTGATAGCTTCTGTTCACCCATTCTGGAATTTGAGGAAGGTATCAGTGCTAATCACATGCGACTCTTGCGAGTGCTGTGAAAATTTACATGCCTGCAAGGAAATACAGCTTTTGTTTTATATTGCATCTGAAGAGTTTGCATTCCAGCCATAAAGTGCTCCATCGCAGCAGCTTGTTGGGTGGAGAGATAATGCCCCCGGTGACACTCCTGGGATGGGTAGATGGGGAGTTTCTCCCTAGCTTGAAGTCTGAGGAGCTCTGGAGTCAGGTTGATGGGTGCAACCAGCAGAGAAGTAGAACTAAATCTGGGTGATAAGACTGCTAATAGTATTTTCTAACTTTCAATTTCAAATGGGTTCCTGCGTATAATTTATGGATACGAGCCATGCCTCATGTTTTCTCACTGCTCACTGGTTGCTAAGAACAAAGTTGGCCTTCAGGAAGCATTAAACCATACACTCTACATAAGGATGTTGGATGTTTCTGAAGAAATGTAACAAAGGAGAAACTCCCTGTTAGGCTCTGAGAAAGGGAGACAATACAAGACTTTTCTTTGTTTGATGTGGCACTTTGTTCTGTGTTCAGCTAATACATGACTCTTCACCACAGAGGGCTGGTGAAGCTGCCACAGAGCTTCGTAGTGAGCATGGCAGCCTGCAAAGCTGGGATGGAGACATGCGTTTTCTAACTGTTCCCTCATGAGTTGTGATTGTCTTCCCCTTTTAACAGGTGGTGGCCTTAGGAGAAGTGCCTGATGGGACAGTGGTCACTGTCATGGCTGGAAATGATGAGAACTACTCTGCAGAGCTGCGAAACGCTTCTGCCGTGATGAAGAACCAGGTGGCCAGATTTAATGACTTACGATTTGTGGGCAGAAGTGGAAGAGGTAGGTCTTAGTTTTACATGTTCATAATGAAGTAAGGGCAATGCCTAGACATCAGACTTCCTGTGCAATGAAATATTAATTAATCGGTAAATAAACTGTTGTTGGCCTTTCCTTTGGAGGGATGAATGAATGTTTTATGTGCAAACTTCAGCATTTGTGCAAACTGAGTTAAGAGTTTCTCCAAAGTTTTTCTGACTCCACACGTCCCTGTATGTTTTTATCAGACACAGGTTACGTGCTTCCCTGTTTCAATCATACAGCAAAGGTAGAAGGAAATGGGGGTATCTGTGATCTGGGTTATGTGGAGTCAGAGAGTGTATCTCAGGCCGTGGCAGTGAGAGATGGAGAATGCCCTTTAGCAGTAGAGCTGCTTCTGAAGTTGTTGTAGAAGACCTGTAATTAAGGGGATTTTGCATATCACATGTGCTAGAGGTTATGTTCTTCAAGGGCTGACATCTTTAAAGGCTTACTGCTATTGGTGGAAAGCTTTCTTGTGACTTCCTTACCCTTTACAATCAAACTGCATATGACCTGCAAAAATAAGCTGTACTTGTCATTTTAGTAAACTGGTTGACTTTTTATGAATTGCTTGTAAGCTTGGGCTTGAACTAAATTTAACCTTTACTTACAGGGTAACTTTCAATGTTTTTTTTGAAGATGTAGAGTGCTGTCATTGTCTTCCAGCTGTTTAGGAGCTTCCTATAATCTGGAAACTGCCCTGTGCTCATAGAAAGCCTTTGTAATCATTGTGACTTTGCAAGAATTCCTCTTCAAGAGTTTCATAGCTGCTTTCAAATTTTAGGTAATGATTGAAAAGATAGCTTGAAGGAAACTGGCTCTTCAGTTTTGCTGCAGGAATCTTCAGAGGGGTTTGTTGTATCAAGTCGTTGATTCAAGCTACATATTTTCTCCTTATGTATTTGAAGTAATTTTTTTAAGCTAGCCCTGTATGGGGCAAAACAAAGCAACAGGAGCCAAACAGTTGTGCTAGGAAATTAGCAATAAAGCTAATTTTACAGTAATATTCTTTAGTAAGCAGTTGTAATTTATCTTAAGGAAGGAAAGTGTATTTATTCAAAAGAAAGTTAAACATAGGACAGAGCCCTAGATCGTCCGAATCAGTTGGCGATGCTGTAACAAGTGCTTTGTGAAAGTGAATCCATAGGTGTCACACTGGCTAATTTTTATTTTCAATTCTCTTTATCATTTTACAGCTTAAAATGTATCAATAATAAAGAATAACTTGAAAGACAGAACCAACTACTACAACAGTAATGCCATATAAATATGGTGTTCATTTGCCCCCTTGGATAAATTGTTACCTCTCTCTTCCATTTATCTTGCTTTCTTTAAAAAAAAAAAATCAACCCAACCCAAAACAGTCTGCTTTGTTATTTTGCTGATGGATTAGGTTTGAAAGTTCTCTGGCTCCATCACTACTGCTGCCTTACAGTAAAAGTTCAGTAGTGTATCAGTCTCAGTAGTGCTGAAAAAGAACTGAAATGTGATGTACTACCTCTGATCCATGAATTTCATTTGAAACCTATGATATATACTTTTTATTAAAGCATAGGAAATTAAATAGAGGGACTAAAGCCTCAGTAGATAGAGCTACAGACACATACAAAAGCAAACCTCCACAAATTTGGTTCCTGTAGTTTTCATTTATATTTGTATCTAGCAGACTTAGAATAGCCCTTTTTTTTTTTTTTTTTTTTTTTTTTTTTCTGATCAATCTGGGTAGAATCTTATGGAAAAGTGATAGTGTACTTTTCAAACCCTCAACATATTTATTTAAGAGACTTCAAAGAAAAACAAAGGGTGTGCACTGTTTTACTATATTGGCTTTCTGAGTTTTGGCTAGTTTCCCAAATAGCAATTTTTATATTTAAAAAAAAAAAAAAAAAAAAAAAAAAGAAGAAAAAAGACAGACTTAACTGCTTGCAGACTTTTCACGCATGGAAGATGAAGAAAGCTTCTTTTGATGAAGTGTAATTATGTCCAAACAGAGCTGACCCCCTCCCCCTATATTTCTTATGATCTTAACGGAAGAAAGTAGGGCTTTTCCTTTGAAGCAGCCGGGACTCGGTGGAGGATCTGAAATGCAGCATTCTGCTGCCAGAGGCAGGATGGAGAAATTGGTCCAGACTTGTCTTCCAGACTTAGAACAGAGAGGGGGAGAGAGAGAGAGGGAGAGGGAGAGAAGGAGAAAGAGTTATCATTAATGATAGATTTTTAGAACTCTGCTTAAAATAGCAGGTAAAGAAAGCAGTAGTTGCAAACAGAAGTGAGAAAGCTCCTTACATAGACAAATATCGGTAGATAGAGGTCTTGAAGTAGAACAGGAAAAATAAAGTAATAAAGAAATCATTTTTTGGTGTCGAGAAACTAATCCACACCTGTTCCTGACTTTAGATTTACATCTTTCTAAACAGCTCGCTCTTTGATCTCTGTATCTCTAAATTTGATTGTGAAGTCTGAATCATCAACTTACCACTTCACCTCCTCTCCCACGTTTTTCTTGCTTCCCATGGCTCAATGGAGAAACTTGATTTTTATACATATTCATGTGTCTTGCCTGACAGAGGCTTCACGGTTTTGTTTGTATAATTTCTCTTAAACACCTTTTCTGGATTCATAAGAATAAGTAACTGGGGCGCTTTATGTGAATGCAGAAGTTGTTTGTATGTGGTTTTGAGGCAGTAGCTCACTTTTACAAGCCCTATCCACAGCACAGAGAAGAAAGAATTCCTGTCTTCAATAAGCAAAGGATCATAACCTTAATTTTGTTGTGTCCTGATACTTTAATCACATTAGCATCTAACTGAAAAAACATGCAACATGCACAAGCTGCCGAGTCACCTTTCAAGCTAATTTCTGGGGCTTGCCTTATGCTTCAGCATGTGTCCATCTCATCCTCCTCTGTGTCAGTCAGCTCACACGTGAGAAACAAAGAATGCACAGTTCAGACACACTGAATCAGTAGTGCCAGATGACTGCTTGGCTGGGAAATTTAATAAAAAAGAATTACAATTAGTCTTTAGCCTCTAAAAGTGGATAGTTGAAATGACTAAGGGCAATAAAGAAAGGTGATAAAAAGTGCATTAAAGGATTTTGTGGCTGAGGCGGGATATCTGTGAAATATCTGTGGAAGGCATAAGCATCACTGAAACAGAGGACCTTAGAAATTTATTTTGTTCTTAATCCTGTAATATGTAAATCATCTTTTGAAAGCTCTTGAACCTGAGTGCACCGGCAGGGCTGCACAGCTCTCTGCAGTGAAGTGATATATTGTTTACTGGGTGCAAAGGGGCTTAATTTGTGTCACTTCATTAATGTTTCAGTTTGCTAGAATACCAGTTAGGGAAAAAAACAAGTTTCCCTTTCAAATTAGATGCTTACCTGTTCAGTTTAGGCTGCCTGAGAGATGACAGTTTAGAAATGCTCAGAGGCAAGGTCAAAATGTAGCTATTGTGTATGAAGGAGTGCATTTTTTTCCTGACCGCTCTATTCTGTTACATTTAATGCAGAAAATCATGCAGATATGATTTTGCAGGGTCTTACTGGTTAATTTTTTGTCATGATAGACTTTGATACTGATTTGGCATAGAAATCAAACAGCATCGGAAGGCCAAATTCTTCATTCAAAGGTATATGGAAAATCCCTTTAGTATCTTCGTTACCAATAATATTCTACCCACTTCGTATGGGTATCTGTGATCTGGATGGCATCATTGCACCATTTCATAATCGGGACTTTGCCATGATAAGCTGATGCCAAAGGAGGCCTTAAACCTGTCCCTGGTGAATTATGTGTATTCAGGGAATAGGCTGAATTCCTGCTTGGAGCGGGATAAAAGGCACGGACCTTTTTCAGCCCCAAACAAGCAGGAGTGGAGGCACTGTGTGCTTCAGCAGGGCTGTTGCTGCATGTCTGAAAGTTGCCTATGGGCACACTGTATGCTGGCAGGACACACAGTTTTCCTCAGGGGATGGTGGATGGGCTGGACTGGACAAAGACTGGATGTCCTACATACACCTAACTCTCCTCCTGTGATGATCACTCCCAAAAGACCTAAGAAATAATCCCATTTCTCAATTAAACTGGGAAAAGACACCTTCAGCCACACACAGAATCCAGCGTCTGGAGATTTTTGCACCTTTGTTGGGGTCCTGACCTCCCCTGTAACCTGCATCTCTTGGAGAGGTAGGCACAGCTGGAGTGCAGCTACACCTGGAAAATCATTTTACTCTAAATGACAGTTATATTTCCCTTAAAAAAAAAAAAAATTAAATCCATGTCACATTCTAGTTCATGAAAAATATAACCAAGACAGTTTGAAGTTGCACTCCTGATAATAAATGATGCGTGTCTCAGGCAGGTTTGGGGGATATACAACTTGGACCAGAAAGAAAGACCAATTACTAGATTTGACAGCCAAAGCTCTGTTCTGTATTATGCCTTTATATATAAGCTGTTCTATATTAGGCTCGAAAAAAATGCATTAAGTTTGTGCTGTTACATATTGTTTAAGATTTGTGTCTTGATTGAAATGCCTTCAGAGTTCAGCAAGAGGAAAAGCCCTAG
Source organism: Megaceryle maxima (assembly GCA_024605025.1). Taxonomy (NCBI): domain Eukaryota; kingdom Metazoa; phylum Chordata; class Aves; order Coraciiformes; family Cerylidae; genus Megaceryle; species Megaceryle maxima. The sequence continues at coordinate 81,654 of JANHGN010008473.1, read as the reverse complement.
CAACAAAAATGCACGTATACACACGGGGCGGGAGGGGGGAGGAGGAGGGAAGAGAGTTTTAAGAGCCTGGTAAAGTAGCAGCTTAAATGAGCATGAAGGCCGAAGATTGCTGACTGTTTTATTGAGTCACTGTTGTACGCCCACCTTTTCCTGTCTTGAAACAGTTTTCAGTTTTGACTATCTGACATGACTAACCGTTGCATATCTAACAGATTACAACTGTCAGTGAGTCTCCCAAACGGGGGCCAGCGCCTTCTGAGAATGTGAGCTCAGTCAGGCGCAGGCAGCTCCCTTTATTTATTTATTTCTAACGTTTTCATTCAGCTAAAAGCTGTGGGTGATCTTGTGCAATCTCTGCGTGAATGTGAACTTTGAAAAAATGAAGAAAAAAAAAAGGGAAAAAAAGAAAAAAAAGCAGACTTATGATTACAGTGTGTGCGCACACCCAGCAGTTTCTCACCCTCACGGGGAAGTTGAGGGCTTTCTTAGTATTTCATAGATGGAATATATGTAGGGGGAAAAAAAGTATGTTCCAGTAATAATGATATCATCCTATTACCCCTGGCTTATGAAGGACAGGAGACACTGATTCCCTGCTAAAATGACTCCCGGGAGGAAAATATATTCTTTCCTCATCTTATTGTAGTCAAGTCAAACAAATGAAATGATAAAACTGTGTGAAGTAAATAACATGTGGCCACATTCTGCTCTCTGTCTCACAGCTGCAAAACTGGAGTAAATTTTTGAATTATCTGACTTGCTTTGGATTTACACCACTTTCAATACAGCAAAGAATTTGGCTTGTCCTCAGCAGTGAATCACTTTTGTTCTGTCATTGTATGATGACCCATTATTAAATAAGAAACATTTAGATTGTCAACACATGGACATATTCTTGACATAGAGTAAAACTGAAGGGGAGGAAAACTCCTATGGTCAGTTATGTTTTTAATTTTCACGATTGTGGTAACGACAGGGAATAATTTTGAACGTCTCTGATTCTTTACTGAACATGCATGTGACTGTTTTCATGTTGTAATCACTCATTCCATGTTGTTTTTTTCCCTTTGTAGGGAAGAGCTTTACTTTGACAATAACTGTCCTGACAAATCCCCCCCAAGTCGCTACATACCACAGAGCTATAAAGGTTACAGTGGATGGGCCAAGGGAGCCAAGAAGTGAGTATTATATTCTTATTTTTGCACTTATATCTATTTAATTTTGTTTAACAGAGACCCGTAAATGAAATCTATATCTTTATCAAACATTGGTTCTTGCTCAGCAAAATATGTAAGCGCATGCTTAATTTGGAGTCTATTGGACCACACACATACTTGCACTAAACACACACTAAAATGCTTGGCTGAATTTGGGCAATCACGAACCTGATTCTCATTCACATCAAGGTCTTGATACATTATCTGACAGTGTAAATGAGAACTAACCCCACTTTATTTCTATATAATCTGATTTAGCCATAGTAGGTACAATCCTGCATCTTGCTGAATTCCCTGAACTCCTGTAAGCTCCAACTGAAGACATTTAGAACAAATTAGGAGACTGATCTTTCAGGATCAGTCCTAGTGCAGAGAGAAAGTATCTAATATAGTGCCGTTTTGTTTGCCCTTAAATTCTTTTGCCATCAGATAATTAATGCACCTGGTTAATCTCATCATACCTGAAATTGGTTTTCAGCTATGGACTCATCGTAGACCCCTGGGGGCCAAAGAAAGATTAAAAAACCCAGTATATCAACAGCATGGTCTTTTGTTTCTTATTTGTGCACAGAAAGTATATTTATTTAAATGTAGTCCAGCAGGTTTTCACTCAGCACGTTTATCTCATAGCAGCGCACCTTCCTAATTTACTAAGAATCTGTTTGCAATGATCTCTGGCTATATTTTTAGGAGAATTGTCTTTTGTCACGGTCTAGCAGTTTTATGGGTAGCACTTATTTTTAGATACAGTCAAGTCTGGTTAATCCATCGTGATTTGTATGGCTGTCTTCCTGCCTAGCTGGTAACCAGTCTCACATCATATGGGTATCACTGATGAGCCAGTTCTGGGGTTTTTTCCTTAATCTGACTAGAACAACTTTTCCTAAATTGATTGGATTAACCAGGTGTAGCTGTATTTAAATTACATTTAGAGATTAAAAATTATTTGATGAATAACCACATTAAAAAAATCCCTGTAATGGAAGCATCTCAAATAATTATTTTGCCTTTGATCTGAACATACAAATAAGACCTTTAAGGAGTTTTGTTAAAATACCACAAAGACAGACGAAGTAGAAAGACGTAGACAGAGTTGATGTAGTTAAGTGTTTCTCGTGCTAATACACGCTGTGGTGTCACCTCCTCTTACACTGAGAGACGGGAACTGAAATGCCTTTATAAGAACTGTCCGGGCTGTAGAGTTTCATCTTGAATAACAGATTAGAAAAAGCAAGTGTCTGTGGATAAATTTCATTATGTAGATACTTGCATTGTTAACCTGCTCACAGCTGAGGTGTCTGTCACAGCAAGGGGATTTTTTGTTCTCTCTTTTCTCCCAAGCTGAATCGGTTTGCATTTCTAGTTTCCACCTGCAGCTGGTGCTCCATGTAGCTTACTGGGAGACGCTGGGCACAGGGAATAAACTATATATCATTCAGCCATTTTCATTTCAAGGCTGCTTCCATGTATGTATTGAGGCATCCATGAAAGAGGAAATCTCCCAGCAGAGGCCAGGATTGCTGTGAAAGAGCAGAGCGGTTTCAAAATGATGTGGAAAATAGTGTGGACCACCCTGTGTAAGGCAGAAAGGGAACCTGCTTCCATTGGGACTAACCATTTTCCTGATTAGTGGATCAGAAGTGAGGTAACTTAGTAAGATTATCAAGTTCTGATGGAGTTTTATAGTTTAGATGTTAAAGGCCTCCATACGTGATACGTCTGCTATTCCTACTGAATAGCTGAACCTAGGAATGCTCAGTGACTTAGCTCTTACAGCCTAGAAGGATTTACTGTGTCTTTCTTAAGCCTTTTATATTTAATAAAAAAAAAAAAACAGCCAAATTTCAGCTTGAATATCCATTTGAATTTTAATATTTTTGCTAAATACTTAGTGAAGCTCCACTCTGGGGTCATTTTGATTCTGCAGGTTTTGATATTGCACTTTGATACTTTTGAGACTATGACAACTCCAGAATGAGTAGTTATTGAATGTGAATTCTCATGGAAAGTGTAGCTCTGATGAGCTGGGGAGGGGGGTGTTTCTCTGAAGTTCTCCTTCCTTCTGAGAGCTCCTGCGCTTGTGTAGATTTATTACTCTTCGGTAGTAATCGTTCAAGAAGTGTATCTGGTGTTTATGTTGCATAAGGAAAATTAGGTGGTTGGGGGCAAGAAGGAATTCAAGTCAATGAGCGGATCTGATAGCAAATGTGCTTTTCTTAACAAATTATGTATCGGCAAATAGTGCCCCTCTCTGCCAGGATCTGTATTTCACTTCGACATCTCAAGCACGTTATCCTAGTTTCCCTCTCTCTGGCAGCTCAACCAGAGCTGTCACATCACAAACAACTTTTTTCTTAATATACACATCTGGCGTTGGCAGTTGGACCAACTTCATAAGAGCACATGATCATCATTCATTACAAGATTAAAAAGTACCCCATGGCATCATTGATGTTTTTTAACTTTGATCTTTTGCAGTTGTGATTCATCTCAGTTATAAAACTTCCCTTTAAAGGAACACAACCGATGACTTATTAGAACCTTCATTCTGAGTAGCGTAAACATAAAATTATGCACATCTTTACAAAATGTCATTTACTTTGTTGCCAGCTTATCATTTTAAGACATGACATCATGCTTTAGATCGTGAATTTGTAAGGCTTGTTTATAGGCAAGGCACTCTGACCTTCTGTTGGCAAGCTGAGTTGAGCGAACGAATGCTGCGTGCTTTCCAGCAGCAGTAGGAGCAGCAGCAGTGCCATGACAGATATCAAAATCATTCAGGGCCTGACTTCAAGAGTGCTGAACAGTCATGGCATGCAGTGACTCCAGTCGGTGTTTTGGATGCTCAGCACTTCACAAAGTCAGGTTCTTAAACGTAAGTGCTGTTTAGTTGCATTAAACATATGCTTGTAGAAGCTTGCTGCCTTTCCTCTCTGTTATTATTTTAAAATATTTTAATAGAGACAGTGATGTCAGGTTGCTCTGTTAGGAAAACCTGACCATTTCTATATTAGAAAAGGTCTTCTGGTGATTTTTCCTTGGAAAAGATTTCCTTTTAATTATCTATTTCACTCTGTCTAGATTACCATCCAGGGACATCTACTGTGTTGCAGTCTTTGTGCTGGATTGAGACAGTGAATTGCACTCTGAGTGATGGAGTCTGGAGGCAGGGTTGTATAAGATCTTTGGGAATCATTGGGAAATCCTGCAGATATTTTTCTCTCCTCATATCCAGGATAAAACCTCTGCCATATGCATGTCTTAGCCAGCAGAGCTGCTTTCCAGCTGGGAGGACTGAAGTTTTCCGGAGAAATAAGTTGTCATGAGGTCATAACTGACCAACAGATAGCAAGAGAGCACTGTAAAGGGATTAAAAGAAGGAAAAAACAGAACAAGAACCCCCCCCAAGTTTTACCTAAACCCCACTTTAATGCCTTTGACTTGCTTCACTACGAATGCAGAAATAAGGATTTGCCCTTCCATAATGGTACCTTTTGAAAAGGAGACGTCCTCCTTTCTGGCCAGCTTTGGTAGAAAACCAGTCAGGAGGGAAATCATGATGAAAAAGGGAGGAGAAGTCTAATATATTTTTCTACTTTGCCTGCCTTCCAAAGACTTGACTTTGCCTCTAATTAGTCTCCAAAGTCACCGACCACAATTTTCTTTATCAGCGTGAATGGAAAAGTAGTTCTGAGCTTTAACAGAAGCATTTCAGGAGGAGAAAACTGCTCTATTTCATTCAGCCTCCAAGTATCTCTCTACTGCCGCAGCTTGCAAGGTGCACACGTGATGAAAGGTATGAGCAAACATCGCCTTTGTGCCTCTGCACGCTGCAGAAGCCAGCGAGAGGTTCTGCTCAGCCTTTGTATTAACTGTTTGGCCGACCCGTCTTATAAAAAACGCAGATAAGTGACTGAGATTTTTGAGATTCCTCGACAAAACCATAACAGCTTTTAGGAAGTTCTCCCTCTTTTCTTTCAAAGATGGAGGGTGAAGGGATAAGTCTGGGACTGGTGGAATATGCTTTGGAGTAAAACGGCTTTAAAACTTTCTGTAATTTTTTTTTAAATATATGTTTCTTTTTTATCTATACAGGTTTTTTATACTTTTTTAAATTCTTTTTTTCTTCTTCTTTTTTTTTTTTTTTTTTTTTTGGTGCCTTTCAGGAGTTTGGCTGTTTCCCAAGCAGGAAATAGCACATTGAGCGGGCATTGTGTTTTGCAACATTTTGTGGAACCATAT
>JANHGN010008473.1:42893-76092 GCA_024605025.1 Megaceryle maxima | reverse complement strand
TTTCTTCTTCTTTTTTTTTTTTTTTTTTTTGTTGACTGCCTGTCAGGAGCTGGGCTGGTGGCCAAGCAGGAAATGACACATCGAGAGGCATTTGTGTTGTGCAACATTTTGTGGAACTGATGCAAGGATACATTGTCTGTTTACGCATTCCTCTGCTAACAGCCTGCATGGCAGTAATTTTATTCAGGGACACATGGCATGCTGCAGCAAGGAGCTAGATCCTTAACATCTCTTTATGCAGAATTATCACAGCAGTAAAAGCACGCTGTGTGTCCCCCGCTTAGAATATTCTCTGGCTTGACTTCAAAAACCACTCTACCAGCCCCCTTTCCTTCCCAAGAATATATTGATCTAACTGTGGTTTGGTTTTTGCACTGTGGTAAATTGGGGCAGTGCAGAGAGATAGAGAGTTTGCAGAACAAGAGGAAATTTTACAGGCGGGCTTTACTTTATGCATCTACCTCAGACTGTAAATGTAGCATCGCAGTTTTTTCAAGTGATGTGTTGCAGACACTGAGCACGGAAGTTTTCATCTGCACGCGTTTTGGCGCGGCGAGGAGGTTTTTAATTAAAGCCAGTGCTAAATACCCCGAGATACGATGAACGAGTCCTGGGTTTTCATCCAAACCGAAGTTAGAAAATCTGTGACTTGCTCTGGTGTCTTTCAGAGTGACAAATCTCTTTTGGAGATTGGCTGGGCTATTCTGGATTTCTCCCATAGTAAGTGGGAGCAGAGGAAGGCAGAGTGGGCGGTCTGGCGGTTTGCAAGTTGCTCCAAATGACTTTGTAAAGCTTAACGTTTGTGTTATAAATGCCCCTTTGTAAGAAAGGAAGCAAAATGTGATTATACGGCCAAAGCAGTGTTCAGCGTGGTTCTGCTATGGCGTTTAGGTTCTTTGCTGTGACTATTGTTAGCATATTTGAGCTTGACCACAAGCTGGGACCTGACCTTCTGTGTTCAGGTCCCTAGTAAGGAGTTGTAGTGCTTCTGATTCCAGTGGTACAACACCAGGTCACTTTTGCAGTGTAAACTGCAAGACATCATAGTTTCACTCACTATGATTTGCTGCTGTTTTTTTTTTTCCAAATGTGTAATTTCACAAAACCATACTAGTTGTGGACTGGAGCTGGAACTCCTGAGAGTTCCCAGAGGCTGTAAGAAACTGGTGGGATGATTCAAGTGCTCCTCGTCAAACGTGATGGACATTGTATATGCCGGTGGTTTAGGTTTACGTTTGAGACGGGTTTGTAACCCACAGAGAAGGGCTTCTTACAGTTATCCTGACCACGATCCATGCCTCTGGAACAAGGTGACCAGGAGGCTGTCAGTGGTGGTAGCTACGTCCCAAGAACCAGTCAGTTCTGTTTTTTTCCACTGCAGCTAGAGAAAAGCTGGTGTATAAAAACTCTGAGGTGTAGACTATGAGAGCAAAAATTAAGTCCTTTTCTGGTGATTGTAAACTTCTATCTGCTGGTGTAGTGCGTAGGGTAAGATGAAAGCGAAACCGATTTAGTTTACTCATGGCTTAAATTCATATGCTGCAGCTCTGAAATCTCAGTGAACTGTGTGACGCTGTCTGACTGTCTCCATAGGAGGACATTGCTGCCCAGGGAGGTGACAAAATGACCACTTACTCAACCCTTACAGACTCACAGAATTGTCATGGTTGGAAAAGACCTCTAAGATCACCACATCCAACCGTCTTACTACCTTATGGTGAGAGGAAAAAGGCCTTGAGAAGAGGCAAATGGACAAGTCTGAGCATAAAACCATTCCCTAAGATGTCCTTACCAGTAGTAATGCAGCTTCTGTTTGTATTTGTCAACAAAACAGATTGTTTCCATCTCATTGTAGCAGAAACACTCCCTCCAGACAGTCTATTCCAAGTACATTTCTCACATGAGCATCACGGTGGGTTTTCTGATATTTCACCTATTGCTCTTTGTACTCTAAATGTCTCTCAAGTCTCTCAAAGCCACCATTAAAATCATGGCCTCTCTGTAAAGTTGTGCTGCGTGGCCATGTATGGTAAGAGAGTTTTGCCCTGAGTAGTTTACAATCCCCATTAAATATACAGGTGGGAAAGGGGTTATAACTAAGCAAATGAAGTCAGCGATGGAATTGAGTTCATTCTGTATCTCCCTGTGGCACGAAGGAAAGGAAAAGTGAAAGCCATTTTTATAAGTCTGAGACTCTATTCCATGTAGGTACTGTAGAGGAAGATGGTATAAAAAAAGTCATTAGAGTAGCTTTTCCCAGACGATTTAATTTCCTCCCAAGAGAACTTCTGTACCTCTTCCCTTTTGACTAGCTTCTTGCTACTAATAATCACTACTGTTTTTTTAATCTCACACTTCAGTGTAGCAGCTCTTACACCTCTCCCTCCACTTTCCAAAGTGGGTTGGGAGGTAGGGAATAGGACAGACATGTTTGGGAGACACTGCATCAGGGTAGCATAAGTAGAGGATTTATGTCATTCGGCCTTGCTGGCAGTCCCAAATTTCTTTATGAGGTTTTTATAAAATTTATGCTCCATATAAACTTCATTCTCCACTGAAACATGGTCATCCCAGAAGTGAAACACAGATGCTGATTTAACCAGAAAAGGAATGCAGAAGAGGAAATGAGGAAGAATATCATTCTTAATTGAAACTTCAGGGGAAAAAACTTAGTAATGATCTCATGCTGCAGTACGTTTGGGATGCCGGAAGCCTTAGTCTTATGAAGAAGTGGGTTCCTTAATGCATGTGTCTGCTCAGATCCCCTGTTACATATCTTATCTATAGCAGACCAGCTTACTAAGCACCATAGTGGCACACTGTCAGCTGAGGGTGGCTTTCAGCTCTCCAAAAATTAGACATGTCGGGTAGGTTTCCTCTGAAGTGAAAGAAGAGACACAGGCACTTGCAGAGAGTGACTCATCCCTATCTTAATGCCTGGTTTATAGTGCAGTGAACTGTTCTTCAGAGCTGTCTGTCCCTTTCCATTGATTATAAAAGGAAGCTAGATGACTAGCCTAGACTAGGCACCCTGTTTTTGAGATAGCTGAAATTAGATGAGATTATGAGATGTAATAATCTCAAGGGGTACAGAATGACTGCTGTGAAATTCAGACAGCCTGAGTTAGCTTTAAAGCAGGTAGCTCTGGCAGCAGTAGCAGTACAGTCACAGATAACGTGGAGCTCGGCACGGGTTAACCAGCTGTTTGCCCAGCTTCTTGGGTGGATGCTTTGTCTTTGGTTGAACTATGAACAGTTCTTGCTATATTTTTTGTCAATGTAAGGGGTTGTTTAAAGCTGACTTTGAAGCATCTATACAGCTGCCATAATGAGTGCAATATACACATACCTTTAAAAAATGATGCTATCTGCTAAGGCTTTATCACCTCTTGCAGGGTTTTGGTAGTCAAATACTGCTCAGGTCCTACTCAGCTTGGCTTGTGTGAACTGTTGAGGTTAAAACTCAGATTATTTAGCTGTGGGCGTAGTATTCAGTAAGATTCCCACGCTAACTAACATATTGCAGCTGCATAGGAAAAAAATGTAAAGGTGATAATACATTTTATAGGTGTTACCTAAAAGTGAAGAATATTGGGGAACACAGTTAAAGATTTGCTCACACTGGGAAATACTCCACTTTTCCAGTATTCCTGCTGCACATCAGAATATATTCATTGTTCTTTCCTTATCCAAACTTAACATGCTGCCCATTTTCCTTCACTTCTGAGATGTAATCTTCCCCACAAGCGTGGGAAGGCAAACCCTTTTACCTGATTATTGCTGGCGTAAATGTTTGTTGATTCCATCGCTCTTCAAACTCTCGTACCTGCATTTTGTGAACTTTGCTCCCACTTCATAATACCCTGCTTCTTTAGTAGCCCTGCTAATTTAAACTCAGGATGCCAAACAGGTATTAATCAGGGTGCTTACAAGTGTAGAATCTGCTTCCTGCCTCTGTAATCCATGTGAGTAATGCCAATTAGTTGTCTGCTTCCTGAAATCTTCATACGCTTTCTCGTTCTTGCTTTCCCGCAGTAGGAGACACGGTCTTAAATGGCACGTGCCATCAGAGGCACTTGATGGTGTTTTGGTTCATTGCTCTTAGAGCTCAACAGGAAAATCATCCCCTTCACAAGCACCACAGAAGTGGGCTGTGGAAGGAATGGATGAGTCTGGATCTTTCATTTGTACTTTGGCTAAAAATGGGGATCTAGCTCATTTTATTCCAGAGTATCGCTTCACATGTCATGAGACAGTTATATGCAGCAGTTTCACATTGGTGCAGCATCTTCTTGGAAAGGAGTAGGCAATTGCAGGCACTGATGTAGTACCACATATGTGTGCATTTATATATGGTAAATCCTAGGTGAGATTTGCAAAAGAAGCCCAATTTTAACTGGTTGTTATTAAAAGGGATGAGAAATCCAAAGATCACCCATCAGAAAGGGATTATGCTCAAAATGACTTGTATTTCAAAAATTCAGACCTGTGTTTCTCAGTACTATAGAAGCTGGAAAAGGAAAGAGAACTGGACATGCAATACACAGTTGCTGTGTGGCACAAACGATTGGTTAGGAGTACAGAGGGTATTTATTACACATGGAATACTTCTTTTTGTGGATGTGTACATATGTAAACAAGGACCCAGTTTCAGACTCTTGGACAACAGTATACTTCAATTAATTCAATTTATCAAGCACTGTAGGCATATGAAGTGCAACAGAGCTGGTTCCAGGTTTCTAGGATACCAGTTAAATTAAGAATAATTGATTCTTTCATTCCTTGGGTTTCTTATTTACTGTAAGAGTTGTAGAGCATTGGAGTAGACTCCCCAGAGAGGTTGTGGAGTCTCCTTCTCTGGAGACTTTCAGGATCTGTCTGGATGCATTTCTGTGTGATCTGCTCTAGTTCTGTCCTGCTCTGGCAGGGGGATGGACTCGATGATCTTCAGAGGTCCCTTCCAACCCCCAACATTCTGTGATAAACTCTATAGGTTTGTGGGACATACTTCTTGCTTTCACACAGGCCACTCTTTGGCTTTGAGGATCTGGGTTATGGGTCCACTCCCACTTTCGGTCTTTTTTGATGTCTTTGAACAATGGTTTGTAAAACCAGTGCTATAATAAAATTCCCACCTCTGTAGGCAGAAATGTTGACTACAGAAGAGGACTCAGTGGTAGAGCTCTGAATGTAAATTGTTCAGTCTTTTAATTCATCGGCTGAGCAGTCAAAATGAAAATCTTTTTTGTGAAAGGATACATGGGTTGAATTTTCACACACAGAGGGTAGATTGACTTTCCTTAACCGTTGGTGCCTAACAGCTAGCTATGGTGTCTCAGCGAGTCATCTCTGGCCTGCTGTGGTCAAGAGAAAGATGCATGTATGTGTTTAGAAGCTGGTTTATCCCACCCTAAGTATCTGCAAATGTCAGTGTGCAGATGTCCGGAGGTGAACAGTGATAAACTCTGCAGAGGGATTGTGGAGCAGCGTGGACCACAGGCCTGATGGTCAGTGCCATGCAGGCAGATACCTCCATTGGCTTCAAAGAGGCTACCTGGCTTACCAGCAACTACAGCAGCACACAGCTTTGAAATGCTTCTTTATACTCCTTTTTATTGCTCTTTACATCTTTTAAAGGGGGGCTTTAGTGCCTGCTTTTTCAAAAGCCACATCAAAGGGCTGCTCACTGAAGTTTGTCACAATTTAGGATGTTGGTGAACCCTTCCTCGTTAGACAGAAGGAGCTAGTGTGTCAACTCTTACGTTTTATTCCTTGCCTGCTTGCTTGAAACTCTCAGACACTCAGCGCAGAAATGTCCATCCTGGTCTAAAATGTCTTTCTCCATGCTAATGTGCTTGTTACTGTTCCTCTTCCAAAGGCCATGGACACTACTACTCAGCAGTAGTCTGGCTTCTATACATGATCCTCATAAACTTCTCAGCAAAGTCAGACAGTTTAATTAGCCGTTATCTTTTGCTTTGGAAGAGTAAGCCCAGGGTATGCCCATTAGTGCCGTGAAGAGGTCTCACGCAGCAGTATTCATTGCTTGCAGTATGACACACAGTCTTAAGCATCCCAGGGAATGAGGACAGCAGAATTACAGCACAGGAAGGATATTCAGGTTCAGTATTTAGGTAGGGTTTGTGCTTTGCATGTATACGGACTTGCTGATCTGTGTTATTAGTTTCACTCTCTTGATCTTCGCTATTTCTGAAAGATGGCAGCAAAAGAGAAACCTGATAGTAGCTGGCTGGTAGAGATAGTCTGTATTATAGTCAGGTAGGAGAGAGTAGCAGGGACTTGGTGCTCACAAACTCCAGATAACAGTGACTGTTCTTTATGGACCCAGCCCAAGGATGAAGGAAGCTGTCAGGGAAGTGTGTTTACTTCTGTGTGGGTTGCAGAGTGAACGCCTCACTAACTATACATGCCATGCAACATTAAGAATTAAAATGAGAACTGTTTTTCTCTGGTGTAAAGGGAATAAACAGTAGATTTAAGGTATGCAACAGGGAGATACTTCTACATCAGGTAAATAATAACTTGTTGACATAAAAGAAATAGATCTTTTAAAATTAAAGGGCAGATATCTCCAGCTTTAAGTCTTACTTCATGCATGGGCTACAGACAAAAATTACAGTAGGAAAAGTCCATGTCTGAGCACACAGAATTGGGACATGCCAAGATTACAGTTATCAGGGCAGCTTTAATTTATGGCTGTCATGTGTGTGTGTGACAAAACAGTCTTTCAGTTGGAAGAGCGTGTGCTGGTTTATCCATAGGACAGCAATGTCGTGTGGGATGTAGCACACCCACTTCATCTTATTCTTATTTTTTAGAGATTTAACAATATATAGTGATTTATGTGTTCAAAATGCCACTCAGCTGAGTTAGTGATGAATCTCAGTGCTTCTGAAGAATGAATCTGAACGTCTCATACCAGGCACTGGGAAAAGTATGAATGCACAGTGAATATGATCCATGCACACTTTGTTTTAAGCAATTTAACTATTGTCACAACATAAAAAACCCAAACGTGTAGCAGGAGCATAAAATCTGTGGGACAGCAATCAGCTACCTTTGCCAAGCTGTAATCAAAGCTTTTAGATGATAAAATCTAATGAACTTCCATGCTATGAAATGTTGTTTTTCAAAGTTTTATGATTCTACCAAATCTGAATGGATCAATGTGGACATTCTGAAAAAAAAAAGAGCCAACCTACTGATTCAAGTTTCAAACCTCCACTCCAAAATACAGTGACAAAAAAGCTCCTTCAAGAAAAGATTGCCAAATATGTTTTCGAAGCACTGCGTTTTCCCTCAGCTAACTCATTTCCAGGAATGACTGAGCCATTTTGGTTGAAATTGAAGAAATGTGTTCCTTACTCATGAAAGAAAAAATGGAATGCAAACAGTCAAAGTTCAGTAAAGTTGCAAGCCACTGAAAATCAGGTCTTATAATGGGAAACGTTGGGCAGCTTTAATGATAGTCAGTTCTACCAGCCTCACCTCTAACATATTTAATCCTCAGTGGTATTAATTTGCACTGAAATGTAATCCATTAGCTTCAGTGGAAATCCTGCTTAGAAAGTTAACTCGGCAGTTGGCAGGGTCTCCTTGTGGGCTTCAGGAGCTTCGATGTTGACTTCAACAGGTCAGGTCTTTGGCTGGTGACCAGCACGCGATGAACAAGATGTCATCTCCAGCAGCATAGGAGGGCACGATGTGGCTCCCGCATGTGTGCTGGGGACGTGCTGGAGAAGGCAGCAACCTTTGTAAAAACAGAAACAAGGGCCACCGCAGCCTGCAGGGCCTCTGGAGGTGTTGCAGGTTAGAAGGCAGTGTGCCTCCAGGCACCAGTGTTTGGCAGGACTCTCCTTCCCCACCCTTAGCCTCTTCAGAGGGTAATTTGGTGTGCATACACTTCAACTGAATTGGCACAGTTTGCACAGGCATTGCAGGCTGTAACACACACAGGGTGTGAGCCAAGAGAGGTTTGGGCCATAGACCAGGACTTCTCCAGCTTGCCCAGGGTGCGGAGCCGAGCCTCCTCGCTGCGAGCCCTCCTGCACCGCCGACACCCCCCGTGCTGTGCTGAGAGAGGCAACGTGGGCAACGTGCTTCTGAAAAGGAGCATTTTCCGGCGAAAACTCTTTCTGTTTGAGAAGATCAACCACAGGAAATAAGCATTAGAAAAGAACCCCAAACTCTGCTCTGAATAGGTCCCAGCGTGGCTGTGCACTGCTGTCTGAGTCCCCTTTAGCTGAGGGAACAGGCAGCCACAACCTGTGTCCAGGCACCACCCGGACCTCAGGGAGGGCAAAATCCGGACTTAGTCTCATTGCTGAGATTCAGCTGAAGTCAGTGCAAGTGGAGAAGGGTGCTTTGGGCTCCCGAAAGCCTCCAGGGGAGTGTGCAGAGCTGTGTGAAATCTGGGGCAAACGAGCAGTCCTGCAAAAATAAGCTGGGTGATAGGTGTATCCACAGGCACGGTCTGTGGTGTTTTGGATACTCTTATGTCAGCCAGTGAAAAAACACTTGTTATTACTGTCTCCTCTTTTATGTGACTCAGCTGCTGAAGATGTTGGGCCCATTTAAAACTAGCGATGAGAGTTGTTTTAACAGGTTTGGAAATTGGAGGAGCTGATCAGAAGTGTGTAGTGTTGCAAATTATACTTGAGATCTGCTCCTGCACAGAAATCTTTCCCTCCTTCTAAGCAAAACGTGTTCTTTGTATTCAAAGCTACCTCAGGAATCACAGAATCAGCCAATGGTAGGGTTTGGAAGGGACCTCTGGAGATCATGGAGTCTGACCCTCCTGGCAGCATAGGGTCACCCAGGACAGGCCACACAGGAACAGATCCAGGCAGGTCTTGAAAGTCCTCAGATAGGGAGGCTCCACAACCTCTCTGGGCAGCCTGTTCCAGGCTCTGGCACTCTCACAGGGAAGAAGTTTTTCCTCCTGTTGAGGTGGAACTTCCTGTGTTTCACCTTGTGACCATCACCTCTTGTCCTGTCACAGGGAACCACCAAAAAGAGCCTGGCCCCTTCTACTTGACACCCACCCTTCAGAGATCTGTAAACATTCATAAGATCCCCTCTCAGGCTTCTCTTCTCCAGGCTAAAGAGCCCCAGGGCTCTCAGCCTTTCCTCATAAGAGAGATGTTCCAGTCCCTTCATCATCTTTGTAGCCTCCATTGGACTCTCTCTGGTATTTCCCTGTCCCTCTTGAACTGGGGAGACCAGAACTGGACACAGTACTCCAGATGTGGTCTCACTAGTGCAGAGTAGAGGAGGAGGAGAAGCTCTCTCGCCCTGCTGGACACACTCTTTTTTTATTCACCCCAGGAGACCATTGGCCTTCCTGGCCACAAGGGCCCATTGCTGTCCCATGGAGAACTTACTGTCCACCAGGACGCCAAATGAAATGGCGCTGCAGGGCACATGCTCCTCGTCGAGCTGTTTGCCATTCTGTGGAGGGATGAGCAGTCTGCTGCATGGCTTTTTAGTTTAATCCAAACATTTTTAGAGGCAGATTTGAGTGCTGGGTGAACAGCACCTTCACAGGTGGTTTTCTTCCCCTCACTACTACAACTTTGTTTAAGCTTTTCCCCATGTCTTTAACTATCATGGTGTTCCCATCCTTAGGAGCCAAGCAGCTTGAGAGCTGAAAGAAGAGTGTTGTCAGGAGGGTGATTAAAACAGGGATTGATGATGCTGGGAGCCAGGGTTCAGTCACCTCTCTGGGCCTCAGCGTTAGTGCTATGTCAGACACAGTAGCTTTACCATGCACAGCAAGTTTATGGGCTTTTTATTGTCTAGTGCTGCCAGAAAATG
This sequence comes from Megaceryle maxima, assembly GCA_024605025.1. Classification (NCBI taxonomy): domain Eukaryota; kingdom Metazoa; phylum Chordata; class Aves; order Coraciiformes; family Cerylidae; genus Megaceryle; species Megaceryle maxima. The sequence goes on along the minus strand of JANHGN010008473.1, from coordinate 66,255 downwards.
TTGACCCCGGAGTAGCTGGGCTCTGTAAGCAGTGAGCAGTGGAGGGCAGCGTGCTCTGCAGACCGTTTACGTTCCCTCTTTAATTTGTCACTTATGGGTCATATCTTTTTACATTTACATTTTAAAATTAGCTCAGCGTGCCCTTAGCTTTGCTTCCAGAACCCACGCTGAAAACTTCCCAACTTTATGAGTTACAAAAAAAATTCCAAAACCCCTCACTTAATTTACTTCCAGTATGCAGAACAACCTACAAATTTATGAGATGGCTTCACATTTTTATAAGGATATGAGTTTGGGGAGAAATTAGATTTTAGGGCTTATATACAACATGGAACAATTGTGTCTTCTTGGTCAGCTCTTCAAAGAGGATACTGTCAAGAGAAATTTGGCCCAAAATTTAAAAGAAAAAGAAAAGTTTTGGCATAAAAAACAATCTGGTCAAAATAAAATGGTTTGTCCAACATAAATTCCATTAAAAGTAAAGCCAGACTCAGCAAATGCTTGAGATCTCCCATATGGACTGAAGAATAGTTTTACATTGGAGCATAATGCAGTTTTTTGGAGTGCATTTGAGACTGCTTCTGTTTTGGAAGCCTGCTCATGTCTTGTTTGAATGACAATTTAGACTGTATATAGCAAAAAACAGTGTTAGCATATCTGGAACATCAGCATAAATGCTGCCTGTTAGAAGAAATGTTTCTTTTTAAAGAGAACAAATCACTCCTACCCTATGCCTTTTTTGTTTTGTTTTTGTTTGGTTTCATTTGTTTTTTTCCTTTCATTCTCATGTCAAGAAGTTCTGAGGACCAGCTCTCTTTGGTCACATGAATACGGCAGGGATGTAGCAGGATGGTTTAGTGGCTGATGCATTTGAACATGAGTCTTCCAGGTCTGTCATCTGCCTCTGATGTCTTTATGATATTTGTGCATTTGAAAATCCCTCTAAACAGATACCCAAACTTACTGATATCAGCAATGCCTCTGATTAGCCTTAGTTCCCTTTGCGTGCTGTACAGATAGTAGCACTGCTGTCCCCCAGGAATGACATGAATATGGGAAGATGGTGGACATGAAGGTGTTAGCTTATTCAAGTTGTATTTTTAAGGCATATTCTCATCCAGGGTATATCATGATATGAGTCAGAAAGCTTCAGTTTCCCTCAATAAATGGAAACATATTTTTATTTCTTTTTATTTCTTTTATATTTGTCTATCCTCACAATGGGACGAAATGGGTACTTATTTTTCTGCCCTGTTAGCTTTGAGCTTCCACTATACATTGCTGTAGAAGGACAGTGTAGTTGGGTCCAGATCCCAATTCCCTCAACTCCTTGAAGCTATTGCAAGAGGAAAATGTGGCTTGTAGGAGTCAGCCTCTCACTAAATCAGTACTTAGTCAGAGTTAAATACCTGGTGCTGCTTTCAGAGAATGGCAAGTAGCTGGCTCCTCTAGTGCCTACTCAGGGGCTTTATTACAGCCTAGGGAGATGAAAACCAGCCAAAACAGAAAGTCTGAAAAGATGAAACTCATGGATAGATGGACACTCTTTTCACATCTGTTTGACACCACGGGCTGTCGAATGACTGGAATCAGGTGCACACGCTTTTATCGACCGTACATTTCCTAACTCCGGGAAGCGAAACGGCCGCTTTCGCGCAGCCAAGGGGAGGAAGCTTCACAGCCGGTGCGGTTGCCTCCGTGCGCGTGTGTCTTGAGGGGTGGGGAAGGCAGCCATCCTTAACCAAACATTTGCAACCTGCTGTTTTAGCTGGAATAGGAAAACCAGCTTGACAAGAATGAACGGCTTCGCCAAGCGACATTCAGGGGAGGTTGGTGGGATTTTAAACAAATCTCCTTAAGCAAGCATGAAAACAAGCTATTTAGCGCTCATTAATGTCTCAGGTTAAACTCCTGAATAATTTGTCATGGTTAGGCTCGTTTGGTTTCACTGGTGTTTTTCTAGTGACTAACGAGATGACAGCTACACATGCTCCTTGGTATGCCAGTGTTCACAATAGGGTTTAAAGTTGTGTATTTGTTATTGATGTCATTACAGTGATGGATTTGAGCTCGGTTTCTGAGGCAGCCGACTGGGTGGTTAGGACTAATTTCTAGCAATGGTTTTGGAGGTTGAAACCAAAGTGTGTATAAAAGGAAATGTTTCTGCTTTTAAGCAAATAATTTGAACCCAGATGAATGAAATTTAAGCAAGTGGGCATCAACTCTGAGTTAATTTTGACATAGTTGTCTGGAAATCATCACCAATTAAAATATTTTTTTGAGCTCGAATGTAGTATTGTCTTTCGGTGCTTATGTAAGAGAGGAACAAACTGCTTGTTTAACCCCAGCCTTGAGACTACTGGCCAGTATATATGACTGAAGTCATAGCCATCTGGAGCTGCGGGGAGGGCATGGGCCTTGGCAACCCCCACTTTATGGGGGCAAGGCGATTTCCTACCTGAATTGTAAAAATACATAAATTTGAATAGATCGCTCGCACCCGTTAGGATGTGCAGCTCATTTGAGAAATTAATCTCACCAAACACAGTGGACATTTTCAGACAACAATTGCTAATAGAAAAGACAGATGTAGCTGTTTGTGTTGACCTTTGTAGTAAGGGAACATTTCTCTAGCATGGGGACTCCTGCAAAAGTCCTGCAGAATCCAGCATGAGTCTTGGATGTGCAAGGAAGCAGCTCTGGAGCCTGGGAATCTGAGTTCAGAGTGAAAATGAATCCCTCGGGTTGTTATAATCAGATTCTTTCATGTGCTCCTCCAGACTGAATAGCTAGGGAGATAGCTCCTTAATTTGTACACACAACTTTCACACCTGCACATAAAGAAAACCTTTGATGCCAAGTGCTTGATGGAACAACAAGACGAGTATGTGCAGAATTAAAAGGATACACACCACACATAAATATTTCTATAACTTTTAGACTCTGTGCATCTAAAATAATAATGAATATCCTGCCTGATGGGGAGGAGCAGTGTCTGCATTGTGAATAATTTGGCCCTTTCGTGAGGGCATTGGGTTTTTTTTTGTTGTTGTTTTTTACGTTGCAAAGAGAGTTGAAATGTTGAAGACTTGAGTATAAATGTCTGTTGCCGTGTTTCCAACCACAGTCTCACTTCTGCAGTGAGACAGACTTTTAACATTTAAATTTTTCTTATTGGTGTTCATTTAGCTTTTTGCATTTTCTTTTATTATGCTATATGCCTACATATGCATATATATATATATACATAATAGTACTGTGTGCTTATGACACAGCCTATCGTGGGGTTTTGTTTCCCATTCCATAATTATCATCATTTGATTCTTGTGCAGTAGGGTACGCCTGTTACTTGGCCTCCCAGCACTGTAGACAGATGTTCAAATATTTCAACACAAACAAGACTGCTTATATTTAACTTACAGAATCAGTATAGCTTTGGTATGTATGCATGGAATTTATCCCACTGTGTGAAGTGTTAACACTAGACCTGTGCACCCCTTCAGCCTGAAAGAAGGTAGACCTGAAATTGCACTTAATTTCAGCCTCCAGTTGAGTCCATACTGAGAAAATTTCAGGGCTTAGAGGCACGATCAAGTTACAGGGGACGTCTGTGTTTCCACATGTCAGCTGAGCCACAGCAGCTGCCCGGTAGGTGTTCTTGGCCCCCCATAAATGTAAGTTGATTTGATTTAGCTTAGCCTTCAATAAAAGAGGCTTAAGATAAGTAGAATCGTTGCACACTCTGCCACAGGCAGCGAGCACACGGGCAGATGGTTACCATCCAGGTCAGGGACATGGTAACCTGTTCCACCCCAGGAATTGAATGTGTGTCTGTACAGTCCTGTACTGGAAATGGTCAAGCCAGTTTTTAAATGAGCATTTACATTCTCTTTTAAAAATCAGTCATTGAATCCCTTAACATAGCTGGGTTTGATGGCTTGCTTAAGAACAGTTTGCCAGTCCTCTCTCAGCCCCACAAGCGCTGTTGCTTACAGGGAGATGGGTGTTTGAAAACAGAATTTGCTCATTGAAACCAGAAATTATTTAATTTCTCAGCCTGGTTGGGGAGAGACTTCTTTAGACAGACTCAGACAGGTATTTTAGGCCCTAAATTTTACCAGTCTTGACTTCTCAGGTATTATGGATATAGAAAAATAGCTTGTATTTTTTGACCTTGAGCTCTGTAATTCCTACAGTCTATAATATTTTGTATACAACCAAGAGCTGATTTAAGAAATTTGCTTTGGAAGTCCCCTGGGGCCTCATCCTGCTTGCTGAGTAGGGTGAACGAGCACAATTGCGAGCTCTGTGTGAGAAAATGAGAGTGCACCGTGAGCACAGGCAGAGTACCACAGAATCACAGAATGACAGGAGTTGGAAGGGACCTCTGGAGATCAAGCCTGGCTCAGTAAGCCACATCTCAGCAATGCTTTTGACTTTCAGTCTGAATGGTAATTCATTTGGTCATTTCAACTCAGAGTAAATTACCTAGATTTCTACCTCTGGATTTAGAGTAACATGCTCTTAATCTGTTCTTCCTTAACATCTTATGACTCTCCTTAGATAAGGGATTTGAGAAAATGTTGAGTTTGTGTTTTCCACTTTCCAAAGCCCCTTTGAACAGTCAGAATTTCCATTTCCTTAACTCACAGTCCTCTCTGTCATTCCTCTACCCTGTGTCTGCAGTTGTCTAGGAAGTGGTGTCTGTCCTTGTACTAACTTTTTAGTGTCCCTAATGAGATTGATTCTTATTATATGTAAATACATACAGTCCATTGATGTTCCTGAATATGCATGTCCATGGGGAGGCTCCCATCATTTTCCTGTTGATTAAGATTGTTGTAAGGGAGGTAAAGAAGAAGGTAGGTCAGTTCAGGTGGACTTCTCAGGCAGCATTTCTCATGGCCACATCCAGCAGGGCAAGCTGATAGCAGAACCTGCTGCAGATACAGTAGGAAAAGCAGAAGGTATAAGGGTGGAGGAATCTGCCATAAGTGCCTTAGCCTCCCCGCAGGGAAATTGGGAGCCCAGGTCTGTGTGACAATAAATCCATGCTGGGGGAAGGCACATCATTTTGCCTTGCACATCCTCTAGCAGGAGGAATCACTGTGGCTGGGAGACCTGAAGGCTTCTTGGGTGTCCAGCCACAGCTCTGCTGTCTGGGGAGAACATCATTCCCCAGTGCTCCTCTAATCAGCATCAGTCAAAACAAGCTGGCTTAGCAGAGTCCTGTTCCAAATCAGCAGTAGCCGTTGGTTGAAGATGAGTGATGAACAGCGGAGAGAGGCCAAGCGCGATAACCTTGTCAGCCGGCAGAGCTGCAACCCGAAGAGGCCCCTTGAACGCAGCCCTGATTGTGTTGGGCTTGGTTACCCCCCACGCTGATGGCACGTCCAGGCTCTGTGATGAGGAGCAACAGCAGGGGCTGCAAAGTGGACAGTGACCAGGTTTCAATGAAACATCTCACTGAGATTGGCTTCTTCCTTGGAACGGAAACTGAGCTCCAAGAAAGTCAATTCCCATTAGCTGAGCACTTAAGCGAGGTTTATTTTTTAAAGTGTTATATAAAAATTCATAGAGTTTGTTAGGCAAAAAAAATCCAGCAGCCTAAGTGAGCTCCAGTGTGAGAAACCCCTTCAAACAGAGGCTTCTCCTGGCAATGCTGACACTGTACTAGCCATAAACCTGCTGCTACAACTCGTAGTTGGTCATTTCTCCCCTAAGGGGGAAAATATAACTGAGATCTATTAGAGGGGAGAAAGCCTCCAGGCAGTTTTAATCCAGAATTCTGCAGCCTGACATTAATGAGAAAAACTGGTTTGTTTTTGGTTTGGGGTTTTTTTTTGTTTGGTTGGTTTTTTTGCCAGTTTTTGGCCAGTTCATTTCTACATTACAGGCAGTAATAAATTGTCAAGTTTTTTTGTGGAAAGTTTGGCTCAGTGTATTTCTAAATGCAAGGTACCAGCGCAGTCACTGTGAAATCCCATTTCACTTTGGCTCACAGTTTTGCAATGACGTTTTTTGTTGTCTTTTGTAATTAATAACTTACTTTCTGTCACTTCTCCGTGCTGCCCATATAAATATTTCTAAAGCGAAGCTCCTTGTATTTGCTAACCTCATAGAATCCTAGAATGGTAGGGGTTGGAACGGACTTCTGGGGATCATCTAGTACAACTGAACACATGGGAATAATATGGGATGCCAGGTGTGTTCCTCTGTCTGTTACTGTCCAGCACGTCCCTCCCATTCATTGAAGTGCTGGTGTAGAAAAGCTTAGATAGAAAAGAAAAATGGTGGAAATGTTGAATTCTTTCCTGCTGCTGCACACGTGCCGGCCAGGGTTCAATCAGAGAGTAAAGGGTATCTGGTACAGCCAAGAAATAACTTGTCCAGTAGCATCCTCATCTCTAAAGGCTTACAGTTCACAGGGAATCAGAGCAGATTACTAAAATTGCAATTTTTGAGGAAGTAGACTGAAATGTTTGGTGTGTTATAGCTAGAGCAATGAAAGGATAGTGGATGGGTGGAGCTTAAAACACCCAGAACGACATGTGCAACAAATGCAAAGAAGGGAAATACAAGATGGATGGAAGACATCAAAGAGTAATTGTTTGCTAGTCTGCGTTGGTTTCTTTTGTGGAGGAAGCTGCTGAAAATTAAAATGGGGACAAATAATCATTACAGAATCATAGAATGGCTTGGGTTGGAAGGGACCTTTAAAGGAATGGATTGGGTTTCTAAAGAATTAAACATAGAAAAAGGCAGGGAAAGAAATATGTGAATTCTATTTACTTGAGCTGCTGGCTGATAAATTGTTTCCCTCTTAGTTGTTCCATTAAAACCCAAAAAGACAGCATGTTTTGAATTATCAAATTAATAACATTGATTTAAGTTCAGTAATTTCTGAGTCATGGGAGAGAGAATAGCCTAGAGTACTCCAGAACCTGCTAACAAACTCTGAGAAGTGCTGATGGGAAGGGAATGATATCTGACAATTCCATAATTTTGAGATTAATCGATGAGATGTCCCATGAAATTGGGGTATTTTTCAGTGTTGACAATTTCTTGTAGACCTCAGCACAGGGCAAGCAGACTCCTTTCCCTCCTTGAGGGGATTTTGTTTTTCTAAAAGTATTACTCATTAATTTTGGAGTATTACAAGTCAACGTATTCTAACACAATTTCTGACATGGGCACGTGAGTCCAAGCCTGCATCCAGTCATCAGGTGAACAGGCATCCAGGTATAGGGGAAACAAAACCTGCAGAGGTTCCATTTTAAAGAATTAAGATGAGTGGAAATCCCCATCACGATAAGGAGCCAACAGTCTGTGCCATTTCTGAAAAGACCAAGGGAACACTGGCATTTCCCAAAGTTTTGCCTTCAGGGTGTGGCATAAAACCCAAGGTTGTTATCATTTGTGGTCAGAGATCTCATTGTACTTTCACCAGCACATTAGTGTTGGCCCATGAATGCCAGCCCTTATAACCATACGCAACCATACACGTGGGAGTTTTCACTGCTGCTTCGTGTGGTGAGCACTTTTTCAATTTTATATTTTGTTTTATTACCGAGTACCTGACTTCTGTGTAAAGTCCCCACATTACCTGATCATTGGTGAGGACAACAATCCTTGCTGGTCATTTGTAAGTCACTGGTGCTTGGTTTTATTGCTAAACTGAGATTGAATTCCTTTAGATATTAATGGTCCTGCCTATTGAGTAGGTCTCTGTGCAGGTTTGGTCTCACTTGTCCAAGTCAGACTGGAGAGAATGTGTGTCAAGTACATCACTAATAATACTCCAAAATAAATGGGTAATAATAATGGGGAGCCAGAATTTTTTTCAAGGTGACATTTTTGGCTAAATTATTTTAAAGCAAGTTTGCATCTTACTAACCAGGTTGCCTCTTTGAACTTTCAGTTCAACTGTCAGAAAGTTAAATCAATTTATAGAGTAAATCAGTGTTTGAGTGCAGTTTTCTTGGGTTGTTTTTTTTGTTTGTTTGTTTTGTTTTCTGTCCTTATTTAAAACCTCAAAACCACTATGGGTAATTTCCCCAAGATCCACTTTCGACATTTGTGGCATGTAGCGTGAAGAGTAGGTGCAGCTGGCCAAACCCCAGCACTCTTATCCTTCTGAGCCTTTTCCTCCCGTTCTGGTGAGTAACAGAAGAAAAGCTGCCACCCCTCTCCCCACAAAACCAAAGGCTAACTGGAATAGCTGTGTCAGCCCAAATCTTACTTCTCTTAAACTGAGTAGGAGTTTTGCCATAAACTCAGAGGAGAACAGGAGCTGGCCATTTCTGCTGGGTTTAACCTCTGTCTCCCTTTGCCACACCTCAGTTGACAAGCAATTCTTCTGCTCCGGAGCCTTATCAACCATTCAAAACTCACAAATATTGTTTAACCACAATGATCACCACAGGAAACGTTGGCCTGAAAATTTAGGTTTTGTTTTGAAAACAGAAGGTTTGGGGGAAGAGAGAGCATTGTTAAATCCAGCTTGGATGAAAACACGCTCTTAGCTTTTTTTAGTCACGGAAAGACAATGCTGTCGCTAACGTCTTCAGTATTTCTTTGTTGTGTTGAAAGGCTTGGTCAGAGCATTTTGCCCGGGCATGGGACCGAGAAAGTACTGTTGACTTAACAAACCAACCTTATTTGGTTGTATTAGTAAGAGCAGCTTTGATAATGGTCAATACACTTCTGCAGTTTTATCAGAGGTGCAATTACTTTGTAGTAAGACTTATCAATATGCCACAGCTACAAGGAGGATCTTTCAGTACCATGCTCTCCAGAGATTAAATGGGAGGAAATTCCCCAGAGTTACATGGTGAAGGGATAAAATGTGTGAGGGAAAGCAGAGACTGCCTTGCCTATGGAACCATCAGGAGCTGAGCACAAACCCTCCAGCCCGTGGCAGAGCATCCTCTGCCCATCCTGTCTACAGAAACCTAAGGTGGTGGCAGACGCAGAGCTGTAGAATTGAGAACTGGATTTCACTATTTACATTACCATAATTTATCTGTAGTGTAATGTTGAAATTGCCACTAGGAAAAGATTAGAAACATGTTTCCTGATCGGTTTTCTCCCCACTCAGGCCACACACATGCAGAGTTTGCCATTAACCATTGCAGAGTTCCCGTGCCCGGCGGAGGAAGGTGCTCGCTCAGTAGCCTCAAGCTGCACTGAGATATGCAAACCATCAAGAAAACAACCCCATGCACCATTCAGCTGTTCCCTGTTGTTTGCTTCTGGTATATACCTGATTTCTGATCTGATCTCATAGTCCCAGTTGCTTTTTTCTCTAAATTTATGTTTTCAATCTGAAAAATCCCCAGATTTACACTAAGAAAAATCCCCCGATCCTATGGCAAACCTTCTTCCCCTTCCCTCACCCCTCTGCTACCAGGGATTGCATCTTTGTAACACCGTAGGCAGATTGACACACTAAAACTATGTGTGTACTTTCTTTGATTTAATTGGATTTGCTAGCCTGAAATGTAGTACATTTGCTAATTCCATAAACCAGCTACTGTAACTAAAATCAGACACAGTCACAAAAAAAAAAGCCAGATAGCATTTTAATCCAAAAGGGATATTTCCATGCTTTAAGGGTGGTCCCCCTTCTCTTTCAAATCTCCTTTAATGGCTGTGTGTCTTGGTTAACATCCCTGTTTTGACAGGATTCCTTAGTTTACATTCAAAGTTGGATAGGTGATGTTTTGATACAAATTTTATTCCTTCAAGTCAAAGCAGTTTCATTTTGCCTGGATTTTTACCCATTGTTGATTGAAAGATTGGAAGTTTTGTAATGAATCACAGAATCGCTATGGTTGGAAAAGACCTTTCAGAGCCTCAGGTCCAACCATTATCTACTGCTGTCTATCTAGTTGAGGGGAAAGACCAGCAGCCCAAGGTGGCTCTAGAAATGTTCTCAGCAAAGTCTCCACATCACACTTGTGGCGTAACCCAACGTTGACATTTAAAGCTCTATTTCAGTTTCCTCATACTTAATGTAGGGCACCCATTTTTACTTAAGTCCGGTGCTATTTCAGGGTCAAATATGAGAGGTAAATTAATTGCATAGGAAACCTCAGCCAGGCTAAAAGCTTCCCTCTGTAGAAATATGGTAGGTGCTTCGCTGCTCTGTGTTCTGGGGGCATCAGTCACAGTTTTGCTGTCTACCGACCAAAGGGAATTCATGCAGCCGTCAGGAGCAAGCCTTATGCAAGGCGACAAGTGCTAATCTTCCAGGAAATTCATCCTACATCCCACCCATTAAGGGAATTTGATGTAAAAATGGTTTAATGTCTCTTTAAAGGTGTCAGCAAGCATGTGAGGACCACACAGCTTGGGTTCCACTGAAAGTAATGGAGTGAAATTGTCTGCATAATTATTTTAGTTGGATTGAGAATCTGCAGTCCTCTCTTGCTTCAGGAAATAAACCTCTGTTAAAACCATATGGCAGTATTCTCAGAAGAGACCTGATTACAGGGCCACTTGTCTTTCACATCTCCAGGCAGAGCTGGGGAAAGTTGTTATGTTTGTGCATAACTAATCCTTCTTTTTCCTTGTGAGCAGACACCAAAATGTCATTTTGAGCATGTGTGAGGGTGCTGCTGTGTTTGTTTGCCTACACACGTAAGTTTGTTTTTCAGTGTACTGAAGCTGCAATAAATGGTGCTGCCTCTGAGCAAAATTAGACATGGAAGGAATGTACCCTCGTGTACATACCAAAACTGCTTCACAGAGAAACACCCATCAGAATGAGTTATGCTTAAGTTTAGGATAAGCAACGGTACTTTTAGAAGCTACAGTCAGTGGAAATGAAGTGACTTTATGAGGCCACTTAAATCGCACGCACATAGAAAATAAAATACAAAGGGAGGGGTTTAATTACAGTGCGTCTCAACCTTGTCCCTGGCACGTCATCTCTTACCACTTTTACAGATAACTGTGGGGTTACGCTAGTCTGACGTGATGGGGTCAGCATGGGCAGAGCCCAGATCCTTCTGCTCAGGATACTCCCAGCAGCCATCAGGATCTGGGTACCTGTCCCTGCCTGGCAGGGCTCAGGGAGCTGCTCCTTACAGAAGAAGGCCTTTGACCAGTTTTTGATGTCGCTGTTTTTGAGAAAGCAGAGAAGGAAACTTCCAAACACTAAATAGGAAGGTGTGAAAACCACAGAGCTTGGTAGAGGTACAGTTATCTTAACTGTCATGAGAGCGAGCTTTGACTTTCACTTTAAATTCAGAGGTCCCAATTCTCTCTTACATCAGTTTTATACCAGCGTGTGTCCATTTACTTTAGTGAAGATTTATGCCAGAATCAACAGGAAAGCAAGAAACATTATCAAAACATTAGCAAACAGTAATATCAGGCATTCTCAAACACTGGCAAGAAACTTTATCAAAGAAAAGCAAAACCGGAAAAAACACTTCTCACTGTCGAGTCTGAGTGATGTGCAGGAAGTAAATTACCACCACCACACCTGGTGAGAGCGTCTCAGGAATAGACGTTCTGTTCAAATGGTGCAGTGAAATACCAGCATCGTGGAGAAGGGAACCTATTTTCCCTACCATATATAAGATATGTGATTTTAAATCAGTATCTTGTCAGAAGTGCTGCCATATGCTGGGGGTAGGCTTGACAGCAGATCACTTTTGGCAGTAGTTTGACCATCTACATCCATCGGAGGTTAGAAATTTCTTCCTTTGTCATAGTGCTGAACTCTCTATAGACTTTTACTGAAAAAAAATTGCTTTCTTTTTATAAGCTTTGACTTCCTTACAGTTTATGTTGAAGCTGGAAGAAGTCTTCCATCCCTCTCTTCTGTTGTTGCCTTTTTACTTCATTGAAATTGGTTAAGACAGATGAATTTTACTTGTAAAAAAACCCAAGGCAAAACACCGCTAAAAGATATCCCATTTCTTCATCATCACCAGCATTGCTTGTTTTACTTTTCTTGGCCAAAAGGGGAACAGCACTCTGCATTCTATTTTCCATCTTTCTTTTATGGAATTAAATCGGGGTTGTGCTTAAAGAAAAAGGAAACCCTTGTATGTAATGTGCTGTCCTCTAATAAATGGTGCCAATGGCTTGACTGTGACTTCTCCATGGAAAAAAAAAAAAGAAAAAGGCTAAAAGGTAGACTACACAGCTTCTATCTAATATTCCATAACTGAAGAATCAAGTTGTGGACTGACAGAGACATAACTCTAACCATTGCAGTGGAAGCAGCTATATTATTCCTTTAAATGAGTCATACGACATTAAAAACAAAGCAAATAATAAAATTCAAATTTGTACAAGCTGTAAAGACTTCAGGGCCAGGCTGTCTCCCACTGAAGACAGTGGCAAAGCCTCTATTCATGGATCTGGCAGATGGCTTGGGCCCCATACAATCCCATTTTTCCAATTGTAGGTTCATACTTTTTTATCCTGCGAATTAGAGGATTTGCCACCCGCAAAATAAAACCCCAAGAAAGAACCTCACTTTAAATAGAACAAGCTATTGAGGCGATATTAATAGCACAGGGATGATGAGTATTTCCAGAATTTAAGTACTTTAGTGTTATTTCTGCCTGTTTTAAGAAAGCAGAATAAAATATCCTTGCCACTCTTGCATTGCAGAGATGTTTTCCACTGGTGCACTGTAGTGGGCATCCAAACTTAACGACTCACCAAAATAATAATGAAATAGTTACAGATTATTCAGAGCACTTCTCAGTGCTGATCCAATGTGTTCTAGTGTCTGTCCGAGCTTGAAGCTTATGTATATGTTTAGGTAGGGCTGTATGTGTGTGCTTGTGTATATCTTTGAAAGTTATCAGGTTCACAACTGCCCAATTGAATGACTTGTGATTTAGGCATTTACAGCTTCTATTTCTTTTATTTTCCCTTTTTTTAAAAATTTTTTATCATGTTGCACCCACAATGTAAATTCCAAATGGTTTTCTGTTGAGCAGTGAAATAGTGTAGTTACAGCAGGGTCTAAGTCTGTGAGCTGTAATCTTCTTTAAAAAATGAACTTGGGGAGGATTCTGCAGCTCAGGGCACTTGTGATAAGACAGAGGTTTCCCTGTCTTCTGTGCTACATCCTGTCCAGTGACCAAAATGAATGCCCTCTACGCTCCCTTGGTGTACGGGCAAGAGAGTCTCGTGAATTCAGCAATAAAAATCAGGTCCTGTTTAGACCAATCTTCTCTGCCATGCCTTGAGGAGAAGCCCATTTTTTACTAAATTTGATGTGGATGGAAGCAGTAGAAGAGGTATTTGGGGTTTCTGTGGGATGAGCTCCTGAAATGCTCCCTGCAGAAGCAGCTGGAGCAGTGGTAGTGCAGATCTTGCCGGCAGGAGCCCCAGCCTTTCCTGGGCTTTCCCCGGGTGTTCCTCAGCGAAGTTTGCCGCGCTGTGAATGGCATCGCCCGCTGCTTGTGTTGGCCACCCTCCAGCTCCATCTTGCAGGAGCATCCCCCCCTCCTCCCCCCAGCATTCCTGGGGATTTGTTACCTTCTGGTAGCTGAACACAGAGGCAACCAGGGCAGGGGGTGAGATTTATTCTCCAGGACTCTGTTTTCCTATTGTTTTTAAGTTCACAGGAGGCTCCCCGTTACTAAACAAACTTTACAACTGTCAGCAAAAGGGTCAGCCCCCTGCCAGAGCCCTTCAAAAATAGACTATGTTCCATGGAGCCAAATGCAGTTGTGTCACTCACCTCCCTTGCCTCTCTTCCACCTGGGGCTTTTGGTACAAGATAACACTCCTGAGCAGGTTAAACACCTGGCTTAGGCACCGAGTTAGCGACCTGCAAAGCCCGTAAGGACAGGCTTAACTTTGACCAAGGACTTCTATCTTGTGCACTTGCAGTGCTTTGCTGAGTTTTGGGCGTGATGTTATTAAACAGCCAGTCCAGGGTAGAGGCAGTCAGCCCTAGTGCTCGGGGGGTTGAACGTGAGATGAATGTATGTAGAGCTGGAGTTTCTGTAGAAAGGATGGGATTTATGTATGTATAGCTCACAGCAGAGTGTAGCTTTTATTTTCTTTTCCACCTAAGGAAAAAAAAATAAAAGTCCACTGGACATAGCTATGAATGAAGCACATCCAGGAGAAAATAATGCAAATAACGAGGCTGTCCTGTTGGAAAATCCCAAGCTATCACTGCATTGAGGAGTTCCTTACACTTAGAAGACATAGGTTGTCCAAAGCATTTGCTTCCAGGCTTAGTGAGTTGTGTTTTTTCCCTGAGAAGTTTTGCATTTTGATGTCCCTTGTTCTTCAGTGTTTATAAATATTTAAAAGATGGATGTCAGGATGATAGGCCAGACTCTTCAGTGGTGCCTTGCAGTAGGAAAAGGGGCAACAGACACAAACTGGAACATGGGAAATTCCATCTGAACATGAGGAAACACTTTCATGGGAGGGTGACAAAAGCCCTGGAACAGGCTGCCCAGATTGGTTGTGGAGTCTCCTCTAGAGACTTTCAAACCCACCAGGATGTGATACTGGGCAACCTGCTCTAGTGAACCTGCCTTAGGAGGGGGGGTTGGAATAGCTGATCTCCAAAGGTCCCCTCCAATGCCTGCCATTCTGTGATTCATATCGCAGTGAAGAAGGGCACGGAGGTTTTAGCAGAATGCAATGGCCAGGGCTGCTCTGCATGGGACCATCTCTCTGAGTAACCAGCAGATGCACAAGTAAGAAAGCAACAACCAAAACCAGTCATGGGCTAGTAACATGTTGATGGTCTTTTGGACCTTCATCTGGGGATTCAGAACACTCCTAAGCATTGGCCCTGAAATTCTAGTTTTACTCCATTGTGTATCCCTAAAAACAAGTGAAAATTCAGAGTCATGCTTGCTAAACTAATGATGAAATCATTCTTTTAATACCCACTGTGAGGCAAATAAATGACAGTTACTCTGAAGCTAGAGACGTCGGAACATTTGGTGCAGAGAGGTTAAGATCAGTGTTTCCAAACTCACGTTCCTTGGGGCCTGGACTACCTAAGCAGACCCAGCCTGCATTTTCTGTGCCCTTTCATGGCAGCTGGAGATGCTGAGCCCTCTGCAGCAAGAGGCCTGCAGTTCACATGAGCTGCCTGCCTTGATGTACTCATGGTAAAAAAATTGTGTACGTGACTTAGCCAAGTGCAGTCACTCAGTCCTAGAACAGTAGGGCTAAAAGAAACCTCAGGCGACCTAGTCCATTTCTCCTCAGAGGAAGCATTATATATACTTAGATCATCACTGACATCTGTCCAAATTCTTAAATCCTTGCCTTCCACTTAGCAAGTCTGGGTTTTGTGTTTGTTTTGTTTAGTTTTTTTTTCCTTTTATACTTAAAAAGGAGATTGCTAATATCATACATTAATCTCCTAAATCTCCTCCACCTCAGATGCAGCCAGCTTTTTCTTGTTCTGCTCTCAGCTGACATGGAGATCAATTGATTACCATTTTTGTTAGAAAACATTTCATTCTTATCATGTCCTTTCCTGCTCGTCTCTTTTCTAGACTAAACAAATGTATTTCCTTCAACTTTTCCATGTAGGTCATGCTTTCTAAATCTCTTATCACTCCTGTTGCTCTTCTCTGGATTCTCTCTCATTTTCTGTATCTTTCTTAGAGTGTAGTGTCCCAAGCTGATAAAGCAGTCCAGCTGATGTCTCACCACTTCTGAGCAGAGTGTAACAGTTACCTTCTATGTCTTTTATGTGACTTAACCATTAATCTTTCCCAGAACTGCATTTACTTCTTTCTTTCTTTCTTTTTTTTTTTTTAAAAAAAAAAAAAAAGACAGAATCCTATTATTGACTTGCATCCAACTCTCTGCTACTCCCAGATTGTCCTCCACAGTGTTGCTGGCTGATAGGTTTGTTGTTGTGGTGCATTTGAGCATCTAAAGTGTAGTACAGTGCGCTTAACTTTTGCTGCATGCCATTTAACTAATGGCATGGGAAATACCATTTCTCCAATTTTCTAAGATTGATTCTAATTCTGACCCCTTTCTCCAAAGTCTGGAGGACTCCTCCCTACTGGATGTCACCTCAGAATTTTATAATCGTGCTTTGTACTGTGTCATCCAGGTCATTAAAGAAAATAATAAATATTAATTGGCTGACAACACATCAGATGCCGTCCGTGTCAGTATTGCTAGCGATAGTCAACAGGCAAACTTGTAACACTAAACTCCCACCCATGCATCCCCTAAATCTGTGTTTCAACCTTTAAATGACACTTGCTTTCCCTCAAAGACTTGAAAATGGAGGTTAATCCATCCCGGCTGCCACCTGAGACAGAAACTCCCCTGCTGGCCTTGGCAGATAGAGGTGGAGCATAACAAGGAGACAAAAAGTGCAACTCACCTCCAGGATTGTTTGCAGGGTCTTCAGGTCAGCAGTTCTTCTCTTATGCTCAGCTGCATCATTTATGTGCCATTTAAGGTTGTCCATCTTCGGCACTTGGACATCGTGTGGGTGCCGGTGCAAGTGTTCTCATTGCCCAGCAAGTTGAGTACCTTTTGCAACATGAACATTGTCCCAGTAAACCCACTCATTGCCAGCAGCACAAGACTTTTTTA
This sequence comes from Megaceryle maxima, assembly GCA_024605025.1. NCBI lineage: Eukaryota > Metazoa > Chordata > Aves > Coraciiformes > Cerylidae > Megaceryle > Megaceryle maxima. Next base: position 49,674 of record JANHGN010008473.1, on the reverse strand, counting down.
CACACTAGAGTGTATAAATAAGAGCAAAGAACAGTGTTAAACATAATTTCTACTGGGGGAACCACCAATTCTTTATACCTTTCATAAGGAAAAAAGGGAGACATCCATCAAACTGTCATTACAAATTTGATGCCGCAAACCTAAGCCCATGGAGCTGCCAGGAATCTGCAAACCTTCTAAAGGATACGCCTGTTTTTGACATTCAAAATAAAAAAAATCTTTATAGATTTTTGTGGGAAACACTGATGGGCCAGCAGCTAAATGACATTTCTCAACAGTCAGACAGACTCCACACAAACTGAATAGATGTCCAGTTTTAGAAAGACAGGTTAATTGCTTTCTGTGCTATGCCCAGGAACAAATAATACTTGGCCTATTTTACTTAGTGAGTAGGAAAAGATGTTTGAGAGTGGTTGGGTTGTTGGGTTTTTTTCTAAAGGCTGCTGCATCCTGGCTTCTGCCTCCATATGGCCTGAGTGTAGGTGCCCTTTATGTAACAATAACTTGATACCACTTAAAATACTTGGCGCTGGGAGCAGGGGAGTGGAATGCAGTAAGAACACTTTAGCAGGTCTGCGGGTGAGTAAACTCCAGTAGTTTTGGAAGGAGAGGGCAGGGTTTTCAGCGTATGTCTCCCCCTTCCTTGGCATTGGCAGACAATAAGAATACGGGGATTAGCATAGTAGACTCCGTTTATTACACTTGGGTGGATAAAGCAATTATCTGTCTATCATGGCTGTAGTAAATTGTGCAACAGCATTAACATGGGTGGATACATGGATAAATGCTACTCTGCCACAGAGGGTGCTGATACACAAGATAATCCTTCCAGTCGAACTTGTGAAGACTGTTTTCTTTTGGAGTTTATATCATGTTACCCCCGCTAGTGTAGATTGAAATGGCATCTTTTTTACTTTCAGCCACGTTTTCCAGGTTTCTTCAGCCATCTGAATTTTATTAGGAAGGTTATTTTAGAAATGCCCCACTTTAATCAAGTTTAAACAATCTGCTTAAAACCTGCTGCATGGATATAAACACAGGAGTCTTCTAAAGCAGCAAAACAATCTGTTGAAAGACAGAGTGCAAACACGCACACATCCATCTATTACTGCTTAACTGTTGTTTCTTCCATGCCCGAATTCCCTTTGTAACCGCAGCCTTCAGCCTGCAACACGCTCCTGGTTCTGAGGGTGTAAAACAAAACCAAAAGGGAAAATGCACCTTACTGATGTCTAGAGAGCAGAGCAGCGTAGCATCGGAGAGCTCTTAGAATACATTTAAACTAAGTGCCTTAAGTCTGGTTTAGTGGCTGTGTTTACATCACCCAGCCCCACGCCCCCACCCCCCTTTTCATTCTTTTAAAGTAATCAGGTTTCGCAAGCGTTAAGAAAACCATCCCCTCCTGCCAGCTGGAGGGAGGCCAGTTCAAGGAGATGGGTCGTGTGGTCGTCCCCCCCCTTCTTTTGCTAAGATCTTTGCTGCCGGTTGCTGCAGCAAGCAACAGAAGTTGGTGGGATCTTTATGGGACAGTTACCTTTGCAAGGGGAAAAAGCCTTACTCAGCAAAGGTATTGCTGGGTTAGAACGAGGATGGTAGAGTCAAAATGAGGAGCTCTTGAGCTTTTGCAGGACAGCCCTTGCTCTCCCTCTTTCCCCCTTCTGCTAAAAAAAAGGGGGAGGAGTAGGGGGAGAGCGTAACAGATACCAGCATGCAAAGGGAATTAAGGCAGGGACCGAGACTTGCGTGACAGTCTCTGTTTATGTGAGTTGTCTTTAATGTCTCTAAGCAGCCATGCCAGCAGTGTTAGCTGGTTTCCTGGCACACGTGCGTGCAGATTCCTTTATGGTCATGAAGGATGCATAAAGGTGAAGGCAGAGCATCGTGGTGCAAAGGGCTCCCACCTGTTCCCAGCCTGGATGGTTTGTGCTGGTGTTCATAAGGGGTGTTGTTCAGCTTTGCAGAACAAGCATCCAGATCTGAGTCAGAATTCAAAAGCTTTTTGGAAAAACAAATGAACAAACAAAATACAAACAACAATAACACACAAAAAACTCTAAACAAACAAAACAAAACCAACCAAACAAAAACCCAAACAAGCCAAAAAACCTAAACAAAACAAAACAAACAAACAAAACAACAAAACAAAACCACACAAAAAAACACCACACCCCAAAAATACCCAACAAATAAAAAAAAACCCCAAACACAAAAAACAACAAACAAAAAAAATACTACAACACTGAAATGAGTTGAAGGGTGGGAGGGAACCGGTGCAGGAGCAGACCCACTTGAGCCCCTTCTTGCTCTTCTTGTCCTTTTTCTCTTGGCACCATTTCCTTTGTTCAGTCTTCTGGGTTTGCTGCTTGAACACCACCTTCCCTGGGCAGACTTCCTGGGCAGCTCAGCCCCTGCCACATGCCCCACCTCAGTCACTTGTCTGCTGGAGCTGCAGCCTGGAGCCCGGCTCTCAGGAGGCATCTTTCACCTCTCTACAAAGAGAAATTTTGGGAGCAAGAGTCTCCTTTGCAGCTGTTGCCTTTTGCTGAAAACCCCCGACCTCTGGGTCTGCCTTTCAGCTGGATGCTTCCTTTCCACAGACCTCAGCTGAATTTTAAAAAACATTGATAGTGCTTAATATTCCCAAAGGCTTTGCAGTGGTTGAGTTAGAGTTATTCCCATGGGCACGAAGGGACACAGGTTACATACCCATGGGATCGTTTCCCCTCAGCCTTCCTGCCCCTTTCTCCCTTCGACCTGCTGGATGCTCTGACTCCATCCTGTGCTGGGCAGGCTGCCTGCAAACTGAGCTGAATCAACATTTGCTTTTGAGCCCAGTTAAGTCAGTGGGGAGATGACCGTCGACACCAGAGATGGTCCATGGGATTGACCTCTATGCTGAGGTTCAAACCTTCCCCTGCCTCTGCTCAACTCAGGTTGAAGCCCCAGCTCCAGGAGAACAGTAGCATAACTAGTTCCCCTGGGAGCTGGATCTGGCCTTTTTGGAGATGTACCAGTAGTCTGCAGACCTTCGGGAGAGCAGGGGTCAGGGAGGAAGAGCTCAGTGGGATTTTGGCAATGGGCCACATTAGATCTGTTGTATAGGAACTGAGCCCATCTGCAGCGTATGCTCCTGTGTATTTCCATTCCTCTGCAGTAGCTCCAGGTACAGGGCTACCTGCTTCAGCTAAAAAATACGTCTTTTTAAGAACAAAACGAGACAGGATCTTGTTTTCTGTCTGCATCTGAGATACTCCTCTCAACACAAATAGGCCTCTGTGTAGGGGTGGGAGAATAAACTCTCCAGTCTAATGCCAACTGGTGCCCTTGATTTAAAAAACAAACACGGGGGTTTTTTATCCATTGAGTGAATTAACTGCAGTTACTGAACCTATGCAGCTTCTTGTTTTATGAACTATAAGAACCTTTCCTATGCACAGCCTATGGCCTAATTATGTAATTATGTCTCTTGGGTGGATTATATTTTTCTTCTTATAATTGTGTCTTTACCCAAGAGACTGGAAGGGTTCCAAGCGAAAGCCCTTTCCTGGGCTTAAAAACTGTTTGGCTCTTTTGCGTTTTGGGTTGGTTTTTCTTGTGAACTTTGGCTTGGGTGCATTCAGTAGCACTGAGTGAACAGAAGCCAGCCCAGGGATGACACTTTATCACAAGACAAGGGACCCTTCTGACTTGGTTCAGAGATTTTTATCCTTGCAAAGGACTGATGTGCATCTTCTGGGCTTTGCTGATTTATAGGTGTTGCATTTTTACCTTCAGTGTGTAGATTGACACTGCTTTGGAGTGATGTCTGAAATTTGTAACAGAACAAGGAATATCTTTTCTTCATGATGAATGCTCAGCATTATTCAGTCCCTGCACAACAGCTGCTAACAAGCCTTAGACTCAGGTCTCAACTTCTTTACTGTGGCATAAATGTGGCTCCTTTGACTTCAGCTTTACAAGCCTGTATCTGAATTTACAGTCAAGTATCAGTGTCAGTTACATCTGAACCATAGGACCAAATGAGATGAAACGTAGGAAGACATCTAGAGAGAATTTAAGGAGGCTATGTGATGAAATTCAGAGGACACATAACCTGGTGTGAAATTGTCTTCTACAATGTGTACACAGAAGTATGTCACTAGTGTGCTAGTGTTAAAAGACACATAATCAGAGTGCTTGTCTCAAAACCATACAATGTTAGTAGGAAAAAATGTGCCCATTCTTTACCTTTTTAAAGCACTTGACCTTTGGAAAACAGTGGGGATAATCAAAACTTGGGTTGTTGGGCTCTGATGTGCTTCTCTTGAAGTCAGGGAAAGCTTGGGATGTATAGGATATAAATTCAGAGCTTGTAAAATAGGTGGTTCTTCTTCTTTCTGCCCCTCCTTAGCCTGAAGGAAACTCGCTCTTCCATTAAAGTTGTTGTTTTTTGTTGTGTTGTTATTTTCAATCTCGGCACCGAACCCAGAGCCACAGAAAGCTTCGGTTACAGGCCCCAAAATTCAAAGAATTTTTATTTTGTTTGCCCTTACACATCTGTAGTCAATCCGTGGGGTGACTCCACAAATTTCACTAGCTGATGCCAATGCACTTAGAATAGATAACAAACAAAACCCGAGGTGCTATTTCATCTTGGGTCATCACCCTCCATTCTACTTGGGATGTCCAGCAAATACGTCCTCAGCAGGTGACAGCCCAGGTTTTTACTTATGTGACCTTTCTGCCTTCCCTGGGCTCTTTTACAGACACCTGACTCCCATGATAGTTCTTGTTATTGAGGCAAAAGCAAAAAAAGAACTGGGCGATGACTGAAAGTAGCTAACCCACTTGAGAGTGATAAAAGCATCTGTTGAAAATCTGGTAACCAGATCTCCTTGGTACCAGAAAAAAAACACATACACAAAAAAAAAAATACTTATGGGTGGTGCACACAGTACAAAGAAAGGGAGTCCCTGAGTGTCAGCATCTGGCGAGGCCACGTGTAGCATAATCTGATTAGCTTTCAGTTCCACACCCACAAGCTGAAAGATAAAAACGCACACCCCTCCTCCCCGAGGAGGTAAAAATCTTCAAGCATCAACACCACATTTACATTCTGCAAGTCAGCCTCTTCCATGGCCCGATTTACATCTTGACTTCTCCAGCGGAGCGGTGGAAGTTCAGTGATGAGAGGCGAGCTCACGTCCCTTTCCAGTTACCACATCCAGCAGACTCAAGATTGCCTTGCTTTGATCTGGGAGACATTCCTTCGTTTAGTTTAAACTGAAACGATTAAGCAGGAGATGAAGCTTCCTCACATCTTCTGCCATGCCTGGGATGTAATAATTGAACATTAGCTTCGACGGGCCATTTTAATGTGTTCTGAGGCTGTCCTGGACTGGCGAGCTGAAGCAGCAGTGCAGGCACTGTCTGACTGGCTGCAGTTTGTCCTGAATTTATTGTACTCTCTCAGTGCTATTTTCTGGTTTGGTTCATGTAAAATGGCCAAAATTTGTACTAGGGTAGATTAATGGCAATTCTCTCTATCTCCAGAAACTAATACTCAGGTTGGGGTTTCACTTGGAACAGCTGAGTAGCAGTGAGAGACCAGGACATTGCTTGTAATTTTGAAGAGAATAATGGATTTCTAATACCTAACATGTTTTGTACTATGTCAACAGACAAATCAGAACAGCTTATATAGCTTTTGTCTATTAACTCTCAATTTTTCATGTATCTTTCCCACCTCCTTGCCTGTGACCTGATCTGTTCCAGTGGCTGCTGGGTCCCATCCTTATTGGGACAACTTCAATCTTTTTGACTGCATTTCATATCCAAGACTGCCTGGATCCATAAGCAGTTTGTCCTGCTCCAAGCCCAATCTATTCCATAAAATCATCTTTGTAATAGAGCAGCCAGCACTACATGCCGTGTTGCAGACACTGGGACAGCTGCAACATTATTCTGTTCTATTCTTTATGTAGCTTTTCTATGGCTTTTTAAGTTACTCGCTGCTGCAGCAGATCACAGATTCTCCCTGAGCTATCCACACTTGCTACCCTAATCTTTTTTCCTGAAATAAAATTACACCTCATGACTGAGACCAAGGAATACAGCTTTCCTTAACACACTCCCTTGGGATCAGGAATTTCTCTGTCAGCGGAGACATAGATCAATGAGAGATGAAAAGCAGCTTGTGGAATGAGTTTTAAACATGTATCACATATTTCACTGCTGCTGCTTATGTGCTGCTCAGAAGGGCTTTTTAGAGTGTTTTCAGCCCATACCTCATGGCTCCTCTGTACTTAACAGGATTTTATGTTGTTTTTTTTCTGCACAGGAATCAGGGCAAGAAAGTTATTTAAGTTGCCTATGCTTCTTTGTGAGCACCTCCTGAATATGAAGGTTTTGTTGAATTTCCTGCTTACTTTCAATAGGAGCACGTCTTAGCTTTTATCAAAGCATCGTAACCCAGAATGTGCGAAGCTGTAATGTAATTTCATCTCACTGGGACATTTCACTGGGGGAGTGTGGCTCCTTCTGTGGATCTCTTTGTCACAACATGACTCCGTGTTACAACCCTAAATTTTAAATGTCCAGAAGGGGAAGGCAAGTCTGCCTTCGGCCCCTTGCTGGTTTCTGGGGACTTGCAGTTCCATTGATGCCTGGGGTCTTCCAGATGTGCATATAACTCTCTTTTCCCTACTTTTTTTTTTTTTTTTTTGTGGGAGGGGGTGGGTGTGTGGGGGGGGGTGGTGGGGACCGCCGACACCCAAAGACGTTTCATGTTTTTGAGTTCACC